>BMAU01000809.1:0-71713 GCA_019973935.1 Trichonephila clavipes | reverse complement strand
TCTGAATGAGTGAAAGGGGCTGAGTTCGCCAGTGGGTTGACGGCGTCATCTTCCTCTGATTCAGTTATACAGCTATTTTAATACATGTTTCTTGATTTAAAAAACCTTCAATTATTTTCTTCATTTTATTAAATTTAAATTAATAATATCTAATTGGTTCAGATTAATTAATTAATTAATTTTACAATGTAATTTAAATGCCTATGATGTGACAAATATTCTGTAAATTTATATACGAGAATAAATATTTATAATAATCACATATTTTAAGTATCAACATTAACTAACACTGTTAAATGTGCTTCTTTTATATAGTATTGTACATTTAATATAAATATTGAACATATTATTATAGAAACGTTACAGTTCTTTTACTAAGCTTTTGTTAAAGGTAAAAAAACAGCGAAAAAAATCAGGTAAAATATATCCATAACAATAACTACAGTTTTGAATGAAAAAAAAATCCCTCATACAAAACGTATTTTATAGAAGAGTAAATATATCATATGTTGTGTGTTCTATAATACACTGCTCAAAACAATTAGGGAGCACATGATTTTAACAAAAGTAAGCAAAGATGTATACCAATAAGTAACATAAAAATGAATCATCCATAATGTAAAGCCTACCGAAACAGAAGAAGAAAGCTTTATATGAAAATCAAAGTTCATGACGTCAAAAACCAGAAAAAGGAGATAAGGGCAGAAATCGGGATGTTGCAGAAACGCCTGTTTTATTGCCGTAACTGCGAAATTCGATTGCGCAGTATTTTTTTTGAGACAAGGTTACTTGAATGTCTCAACAACGTGATTTACCGGAATCCCCCATGGCATGGCGTGTTATAGGCAGACTAGAATCGGGCAAACACAACGTAGTGTCGCGGATGCTGTTGGGTCGCCAGAAGTGTTGTTGCAAGGCTGTGGAATCGATTCAGAAACAGGAAATGTTAGACGTCGACCAGGGGCAGGTCGGCCACGCACCACTACATCAACTGATGACCGGTATATACAGTTAACAGCCCATCGAAACAGAACAACAGAGAATGCTACGCAGCTGCAAAACAGTTGCTCTTGGCAACAGGACAAGGGTGTCAGCCAAACGGTACGTAATCGGCTTCATGAGGGAGGGCTCTATGCACGTAGGTCAATGGTCTGCATTCCGTTGACCCCACGCCACCGTGCGGCCCGAATGGGCTGCTGAACATCGAGATTGGGAACAACATGATTGGAGCCAAGTGCTGTTTACAGACGAGTCCCGATTCAGTCTAGAATGTGACACTCGACGTGTTCTTGTATGGAGGGACAGGGGCACTCGAAATAACCCAGCATTCGTTCGTGAAAGGTCACAATACAGATGAGCTGGTTGGATGGTATGGGGTGGAATCAGCATAGGCGGACGTACGGACCTGCATATCATTCGGAATGGCACTTTGACGGGCCGAAGGTATGCAGACGAGATACTTCGACCTCATGTCATCCCTTACGCTGGAGCCATTAGAGATTCCTTTGTTTTCCAGGATGATAATGCCCGACCGCATAGAGCTCGTCTGGTGGAGAACATGCTTGAAGCTTAAACAATACAGCGTACGGAATGGCCAGCGTGCTCTCCTGACCTGAATCCAATCGAGCATGTTTGGGACATACTCGGACGACGCATTGCTGCGCGACCAAGGACGCTTGCTACTGTCCGAGACTTGGAGATTGCACTTCTTGATGAGTGGAACAGTATTCCCCAAAGTCTGATCGATAACCTCATCGCATCCATGGCAAACAGGTGTGCAGTAGTCTTAGCTGTTCGAGGAGACCACACGCCCTATTAAAACTCATGCATCATGTCTAAACAGTACCTTTTTTTATCATTTACATGTAACCAAATTGTTTCCCCCTAAATCATCTTTTCATGTTTTTTCCATATTTTCAAAGAATTAAAGCTTAATTCCAAATTTTTTACGCCTTTTTTCTGTATTGCGCATTGATACGCGTGTACTATGCATTGTATGCCAATACGTGGCTGTATCACATGGTTTTCTTCACTTTTTTGCTTGCTCCCTAATTGTTTTGAGCAGTGTACATGCTTTTCATATCACATTAAAATATATTTTATTTACATAAATATTTAATTTTTTCCCAAGGTTTTGAATGTTTTTAGTTGTAATGAATCCAGCAATGCCTCCTAGAGGACTCAGAGGGAGACTGTCAATCTAATCCTAATACTAGGACTAGCACCTAGGCTCTTAAATACAGGGTGGTCTGGAATTCATGATACAAACCTTAAGGGGTAGATACACAGGACATTGTAACAATCATTTCTTGTATAGGAATGTATGGGCGCTAGTGACGCGGTGAGGTACAAACACAAAAAATAAGAGACGAAAGAAAAAACAAAGTGTTTATTGAAAGCGTCGTTGCCAAGTGTAATAATTACAATAGCTGTTCATAACTCTTCAGCCCATGAGCTATGAAGTCCAGCTGCTACACGCATTGATGTACCACTTTCTCACTGAAAGTCGGAGAAAATAGTCTGCCGGATTCAAAGCTTGTACTCACTGAAAATGGCAGAGGTATAAGCGATTTTCGTTTAGCAATCTACAAACGGTCTGATGACTCACACTTACGTGATGAGCGACAGTTCTCTTACACTTGACTCTGGTCTATCAGGTACAACGTTCAAAATGCTTTCTTCCAGGCTTGGACTGCCTACCGCTCTTCGTCGACCAGCATCATGTTTGTTGACGTGGAACGAACGTGTTTTACGAAGCTTACGATGTAACCAGTGAAATATTCTGTGATCCGGCATTCGTCGACCAAGCAACTGCGCGTGATACATTCGTAGCGCAGTTCTGCCGTTATCATTTGCACGGCCGTACATGCAATGCATATCTGCTTTTTCGGCATACGTAAAGTCTCATCGTAGACGTCGGCACAATTGTGAATTGTGCTTTACCCTACTGAGATGCATAATGTTGAACGGTGGATAGACATCTACTGCCCCTGCCGGCAACGCAACCAACTGATAACTCCATTTCTCTGGTTTTGGGGCCTCACCGCGTCACTTGTGCCCATATATTTCCATTCTATAAATAATTTTTATAATGTCCTGTATCAACTCTTAAAGTTTGTTCCATGAATCCTGGACCAGCCTGTATAGTTATGTAATGCGATACATATTCCTAAGCGAATTTATTTCCTGTGCTGTGATGGCTGTAAACAAATCCTAATATATAGTGGTTAGCCGTGTCATCACTATTTCATTATTATTTTAACATTTCCTTATAAATGTCTCATTTACACACACTTTTAAGGAACTTAAAAGACTGCATTTTTAATGCAAAAAATTTGATTTTATGTTTTCATTGCTTTTTAGATTAAAAATTTTTTTTCTTTCATTTCGGGTAAAATTATGTATTTTAAACGTATTTTATTCAAATAAAAATACTTATTTTTAATTTTTAATAATAATAATTTTATCCTCAAAGAAATGCTCCTTCAAGATGTGATGATTTGCCTGAAATGGACTTGAATGCCTGGAGGCAGTCTTGTGAGTATAAACAATTTCACTTTTTCAGTTTTTGCATTTAAATAGATAGTTTCCACAATTGGCTTTTTTAAATAAAAAGTAATACTAAGAAGAAGCTGTTAAATGTAATTGTTTTTTTTCTTGTATCCCCTCATCGCATAAATATTAACAAGTACTAAAATGCGTCTTTTACTTTAGCAAAAATTACTTTGACGTTTTACCAGAAAATTCTGAAATACCTAAACTTCATTGCCTGGTTGTAGCAGTACTTATAAAAACTAATTTTTTACTTTATTTTTTCCATCTATATACCAGAGAACATCTTTTACAAATAGATAGATTTTGAAATTCTGAAAACAAATGATCTACTCTGTTGTTGTGGCTAATGCCACCTGTCTGACGAAGTCAGAACGAGGCCCACGAAATTCATCGTGGCAAGGGGCAAGAAGTACGCATGTCATTGGCCTTGAGAACCATACAGGTAACAGTATGAATTAGCTCGGCTAAATTCCCCGAAGGGACGATAGATTGCGACACCACGTATCTCCACCTCCACAATTTTGCCATGGATCTGGAGGGGAGGGAAATATTCTCCAGTCCCCTGCACTCGTGATTCAACCCACAAGATTTTCGGACCCACAGATTTAACGAGCACGTTCTCCGTGTGTACTCGGAGGCATCGGGCATCGAGCCCAGGCCTTCCGGTCTGGAGTCCGATGCTCTAACCTCCAGGCTACCCACATGATCTACTCTAATGTTCAGTGTTAACATCTTCAACTTATTCGGTCCCCCTTACATTCTTTCTTCAAATCCTGTTCAATCATTTTTAGTTTGAAATCAAAAGTGCAAAATAATATGAATAATATGATGCTATATTACACACAAAAAATGTAATGTTTTTATATTTAAAAAAGTAACATTTACATTTTTCTTTCAGAATGTTCTATTTACCATATACAGGCGTTCCAAAGGAAAAAGAAAGAAGAAAAGGAACAAATATTTCCTTTGATTTCTTTTGTACTTTTTAACTGTATTTCTAATACTCATAACTGAAGTGATATTGTATCACTTATTATAAAACAATTTTGATTAAAACACATATATTTGATGCAAAAATTACAAACCATGTATAAAACTCATCATTTGATTTTAAAATTGAAGAATGCACTTTTTTTTTTACGAAATATGCAGACATTTTGTGGTTGTGATTAAAATGTTGGTACAAAGATTGTGATGCATATTTATTAACGATTTTTAAAGTTCTTCATTTTTTTTTCAATTTACGGAAGCTTCATGTAAACATATTTTCAATAAATTGTATAAAAATATGTCGTATGTGGATATTTATTTTCAAAAACAAATACAAAAGAATTTTCTTTCCATATCTTCTTTTAAAGTGCTGCAATACAAATTAAATGATGTTATGACACTTTATTCACATTTATTTTTTTCATATTTTGCTTTAAATTTTTATAGTTGTAGTTTTATAACTATACATAAAAAAAATTGTGATACTTTTCCGTTTCACCGGCGCAAGCGATAAAGTCGCCAAAAATGATACAACTGACGCCAAACGAAATATTCCCACTGATAAACTTTTACAACCACATTTCAAAACACAAGTCGTGGTCTTTTCTTATAAGTATTGTCTTGGTAAAGAGTGTTTTTTTCCAGGTATAGAAGTTTAAGTTGGCATTACTTTCCAAGATGGCGACCGATTTAACAGCTGTCAAGTGATTTATTCTCAGTTTGGTTTGGCAATTCATCAAAACGATCATCAAGCAAGGCGTAGATTCGTCGAATGGGCCCAAAACGAGATTGCCGTTGTTCCCGATTTTCATAAGCGAATTTTGTTTAGCGATGAAGCGCACTTCTGGTTGAATGGCTACGTCAACAAACAAAACTGTAGCATTTGGAGTGAAGATAATCCATAAGTGTATGTCGAAACACCGTTACATCCAGAAAAACTGACTGTTTGTTGCGCTTTATCGGCTGGTGGAATCATTGGTCCGTACTTCAAAAACGATGAAGGCCACAACGTTACAGTCAATGGTGATCGGTATAGAGCCATGATTACTTACTTTTTTCATTTCTGAATTGAACAATCATGATGTCCAGGAGCTGTGGTTCCAACAAGACGACGCAACATGTCACACAGCTCGTGCCACAATCGATTTATTGAAAGACACGTTTGGTGACCACCTAATTTCACGTTTTGGACCTGTGAATTGGCCTCCAAGATCTTGTGATTTAACACCGCTAGACTATTTTCTGTGGGGCTATGTAAAGTCATTGGTCTATGCGGATAAGCCACAGACGCTTGACCATTTGGAAGACAACATTCGCCGTGTTATTGCCGATATACGGCCACAAATGTTGGAAAAAGTCATCGAAAATTGGACGTCCAGATTGGACTACATCCGAGCCAGCCGTGGCAGTCCTATGCCAGAAATCATATTTAAAATGTAATGCTACAAGATTATCTTTCGAATAAAAAAAATTCATGTCAATCGAATAATACATCGTTGTTTTATTGCAATTTAAAGTTCTATACCTCTAAAAAAACACCCTTTACTTACGTATTATCACAACCTATATATTGGCGACATTATATGAAACGAAGCACATGATTGCCAATTCACTTACAACGCATGCAAAATCGGAGTTGACAACCTGGCTAGTTACCTCTAACGTTGGCATTGTTGCGTTAGTACCAATGTCTTTTCTTAAAACAAGTAATTACCTTTGCTATCAGTAACGATTTATAATAATACATATAAATGGATGAAAAATCAATGAGAACTAGTATTTATTAACATTTTTTATGTGTATATTGTGTGTTGTCACTAATAAAGTCTACTTGGCGAGATTTACAACCACAGTACGGAGTACATAAATTTACAACCATAGTACATAGATGGCACAACCATAGTACGGAGTACATAGATTTACAACCATAGTACATAGCTGGCACAACCATAGTACGGAAATTGTTAATACGAAAGATTTATTTGTTCAAAGGGTATTTACATATTATCGTAACAATCGCCAACTCTATTAATAACCCGCCAAGTTGGCAATCCTGATTTCCTATGCGTCGTACGCTCTAAACTGGCGTCCATGTACTTCGTTTCATATAATGTCACCAATAGGTTGCCATAATACGCAAGGACCGTTTAAAGCAGTAAATAGCTAAAATGAATTAATCTATAAATTGCTTGGTTTTCCTGTTTGTTAATTGTACCGGGTGGTTATAAATAAAGTTGCAATATTCAGAGGCCTGCAGAATTTGTTCTGCTTATGGGTTTTTGATGAAACTTGGAACATATGCTGTATGGACTGTGGGGAAAAGATTTCTGAAAAAAAATTAGTCCAAATTTTGGCCACGAGGTGTCTTTAATCGAATATTCCTTATGCAAATCCGTAAAACTTTTACATAAACTTGCAGTCATAGCCAGAGAATCATTCAGTGCGTGTTTGTCATCGTTAATTATTCCTGTTTTGCAGGAACTACAATATTTGCAAACCTCTATCTTTATGCAAGATGGAGCAACTCCTCACATTGGGCGGCAAGTTAAAGCACTGCTCAGAACTAACTTTGTCGATAATCGTGATTATCAAGATATTTTCAGGATGCAAGGCCTTCTCGTTCACCTGGCTTAAATCCCCGTAACTTCAGGTTGTAGGGATTTCTAAAAGACCGTGTTTGTAGAGAAGGATTTAGGATTTTACCTGATTTGAAAGCTAGCATTATACGTCATGTGGCTGAAATCCCTCGCGCTACCATTGAAAAAGCTATAATGCGCTTTCAACACGTTATTGATGTCAATGGAACACATATTGTGCATATTATGTAATTGAATAAATCTTAATAAATCCAACATAGTTTTTGTCCTTTGGGAATCCCATTTCCTCTTATTGGTCAAAATTTGAACTAGTTTTTTTATTGTAGAAACCTTTTCCCCATGGTCCATATAGCATATATTCCAAGTTTCATCAAAATCTGATAAGCAAAACGGGCTCTACAGGGATCTGAAAAGTGTAACTTTAATTATAACCACCCGGTATATATAAACTAACGAATAGTTACAAATGAAAAGAACCAAGTGTCACAAATAAATAAAACGAAATGGTCTCAAATCATATGCGAAACCATTGTATTGATTATTGGCAGAAGTTTACAAAAGCAAACGAATTAGCGGAAAAATTAGATAAATATGAAAGTGTTGTATCTGGAATTAAATCACAAATAATGAAAATATTACACACGATTATTTGAAGACTATATTGCTATGAATCTATAAAATTTTCGTGAACAAATTTTAAGCCATATAATCGTCTTCCAAATAGATTAGAATCTAATAAAGTGGAAAATAGAAATCAAATGAGAGTTAAATCTCATGAAAAACAAAGTTGGCTTAGGAATAACGATCAAGAGCTCAATTCAGAAAATCGAAACGAAAAAGAACTGAAATGTTTTTCTTGTGATGATTTTATTCTTGTTTCTATGGATTGCCCTTTTCCATTAAGCACGTTCGAAAAAAGTATTGTACACAAAAATAAAAATGAAATCCATAATGTAAGTGATAATGAGTCATCGTCGCCACATCAATACATGGGGAAAGCAAAAGCTGTTTGCAAAAAGTTCAGGACTTAATTCAAACGTCAAAATAATTTTTTATTTGGTAGCGAGAGCCGCCACTAGATGGTGCCAACTTGAAATGGCTCTCACTTTTAGGGACTTGAAAATTCCTGCGAAGTCTTAGTTGCCAATATGCAACGCATTTACATACACACACCCACACTTCAGATTTATTCTGGGCAAGAGTATCCAATTGTTCGGATGTACTGTTTCCTTCTGCGACATTTTCGCATGCGGGCGTTAAGTAGTTCACTTTTTCATGCCCATTAATAGAGTGATTTGTTTATTTTATCCATTTTCTGTAAAGATCAATGATAAAATAATTATACAAATCTTATATAATTTTATGAGTTTTTACCATTTACATTAAATGTTAATTAATCTGGTTATATTAATATATTTAATTTATTTTTATGTAATATATATGTTTATATGGTACTTAGTACTATTACAACAATGACAACATTCAAGATAACTTGCTAAGTTGGCAATCCCGATTTTCTAACAATGTGCTTCCTTTCGTATAGTGTCGCTAATACCATCGCGTTAGTACGTAAGTACCGTTTATGTAATTTATATAACGCCGTGTACTATGTAAGGCTAGGAAAATGTATGCCTTGAGAGCCGTTTACTTCACTTAAAATTCTCTAAGCAAACAAAAGGAGAGGGCTTGTACTCTTTCACAATTAATACTTCTGTTTTCTCGTAATCTCCTAGTTTTCATTAAAAAAACAAACAAAAATGGTTACTTTTTCGCCAATTAACTTCATTAAAATTTTGGATTTTGATTCTCTTGGCATATTTTTATGCTCTTAAATGGTCTTTCTTTTACTAAGTGTTTCTTCTTCTGACTGGGCGTACCATTATTTGTATAGTTTTAAGGAGTTTATCTAATGAAGGAATACTTTCAATAGCATAATACGTTGAATTTACACATTCCGTTTGTTGCGAGCGTGACCTATGCCGCTTGTCTTCATTTTTACGTTGCACAGCTGTCCAAGATTGTCCAGGGAAGTCCAAGACGAATTCCTTATCTTTTATAAATTCTGAGGATTTCAAAAGTATTTCTGTTATTTCAACGATTTTAAACGATTCATGTACTATATTTCACGGAATTCTTCTTATACAACCGGCAAGTCAATTTTTGTAATATTTTTAAACACTATTGATCATAAACAATGTTCAACGAAAAAATCAAATTTACCTTTATTAGATAATCTGTTAAGACAGTGCTTCTCAAACTTTTTCAATATTTGTGACCTAATTTTCACCTCGCCCCCCCCTTCTTACAGTAACTACAATGAATGCAATAATAATGTATAATTTGACGGTAAAGCTACAATACAATACGACTTTAATTATAAAACGTGCAAATACTCACAAATTATCGATATATGTGTTACATTTTGTATATGAAAAGCCCAGAGGAGTCACCAGCAATTACTAAACTTGTTTTTAATTCAATATTGATAAAATAATTATCAAATACTTTGTGCAGTACTGATAGATTTATAAGTATTGCATATTATATCAGTGTGAATGTGTATTTTCTTTTTTGTTGCATCAGAATGTACAGTGCTGTTTGTAAAAAATGCAACACCATGAAGGTATCATCAGAATTAAATAAACTTTGCAGCAAATATCAATTATAGGATGTTACGCGTAAAATAGAAAAGTTTCAGAGCCACCGCGTATGCGTGGCCCTCTGAACTGATGCTGAAAGCGTATAAATAGAGGGCTGTAGCGGGACGTTGAAAGTAGTTAATGATTATTTGTTAGTGGCGAACGTTTAGTGAAACCTAAGCATGCCTCCACGACGAAATTAGGAAAAATTCCAACAACTTAAGGAATTTGGACGGGGTAGGATTATCGGCCTTCGAGAAGGAGGATTTTCCTATCGCGTAATATTAGTTTGTGTGCAGCGGAACAGTTTCACAGTGATGCGAGTTTGGCAGCAGTGGACCGACGTGCACCGAACAACTCGAAAAACTGGCAGTGAACGACGGAAAGTGACGTCAGCGCGTGACGATCAACACCAACTCCGCATGACGGTGAATGCCCGTACAGCTTCCTCCAGGCAGTTGGCAGCACGCTGATCTACTGCTATAAGTGTATTAATGTCGGCTTCGTCAATTCGTTGACGTTTACTGCACCATGGATTGCGTACAAGGATGCCTTTATACAGGACCCCCCTCACGGCAAACCATCGATGGCTGTGTCTGCAATGGGCTCATGAGCACAGAGCCTGGCAAGCTGATTGGCACCAAGATGTCTTTTCAGATGAATCGCGCTTCAATTTGTGGGACCTTGGTGGCCGCATTCATGTTAGACGCTATGCCCGGTGAACTCTGCCTTCCAGAGTGCGTTACCGAACGACATAGTGACATAACAACCGGAGTTACGGCTTGGGGTGTGAATTCGTATCATGGACGATCCAATTTGATACGAATTGAGTGTAACCTCAATAGCAACAGGTACATCCGTAAAGTGCTACCACGCGAAGTTCTTCCCTTCCTTTAAGGCATCCCTGGAGCTATCTTTCAGCAGGATAATGCACGCCTACATGTTGCAAAGACTGTTCGAGACTTCTGTTCAGCCCAACACGAGCAACTTTTCCCTTGGCCTGCTTATTCGCCGAATATGTCGCCTATTGAGCACGTATGGAATTTGGTTGGTCGGCGTCTTGCCCGTGATCCGCTTCCTGCAGCTTCAAAAGACGAACTTTTGCTGCGCATACAAGCAATATAAAATTCTCTTCCACAAGCAGACATTTGAAATCTGTTTGACTCCATGCCACGTCGCATAGCATCACTTACTGCAGCGCATGGTGGCTACATTGAATACTGATTTCGGACACTTAATATTGTTTTCTTTTTTGCTTTGAAAATTTCGTTATTTATTTGGTATTAATACAAGTCGTTTCTGCATAATAAAATTCAAAATAAAATTGCATAATTTGAAAGCGTTGTTCAGGCGTGAGTCTATTCATGATGAATTGCCAAACCAAACTGAGAATAAATCACTTGACAGCTGTTAAATCGGTCGCCATCTTGGAAAGTAATACCAACTTAAACTTCTATACCTGGAGAAAAACACTCTTTATAAGTAAAAAAAAATACACGCAAATCTCAATTCTCGTTTGGGAGAACGTCGTATGGATCTAAGTGGCTCACACACAGTGCAATATTTACACAATAATATCAGTAACATCTCAATAATAGATTTTTTCACAGTTCCTTCTTCAACTAAATGCCGTTAATTAATAGCGAACCTGCTTGATGGACTTGATACACTTAAAATCCCATTGCATTACTAACAGCTCACGCAACTAGATCTTCTATTTCCAATCAGGTAACACTTCACATTGATTCGCAATCTGATTCAATAACTGGATCAATTTATACACCAAAACCATTAAGTGTAGCAGAAGAACTAGATAAAGTTATCAAAGAGGGATATGTGCATCAATGCAGTTTATTAGATTTGAGACATTGTCATCAAAAATTCAAAAAGAAATGTCTCTTTTTTTGAAAACGAAGGGAGACGTGGTGATTACCTGAAAAGAACTTACTCTTATTTAATGACGATAACACATACTAGTGTAGAATCCAAACGAGCGTTTTCTTCACCAGGACAATTTGTAATAAAAACAAGTAATAATTTTTTTTAATGTCAATTCTTACTTAGGTGTCAATTCTTACACGTGTGGAACACAGTACAATTTTCGGTGGTACTCTGCGCCTCTCTACAAATTTGCTAATTTTTGAAAGTATGGATGTCGATAAATTTGTATAAAAGACTTTATTTGACAAATATCTTCAGAAGCATGAACATTAAAGGTATTACGAAATAGTCTGAAAGATAACTCTAAAAATTAAATTAACAGCTATTTTGTAAATTATTGAATGTCTCTGCTGGAGATATTTAATTGTTTGAAGAAAGAAAATTGCATATTCTCTTAATTCCGCTTTTGGTTCTACACATCTAAGTGAAAATTCTTTTCCTCATGTGAAAAATATTTTGGGTCCACAAAAAGAAAGTGTTTAACAACTGGATGCTCAAAAGTGTGTGAAAATGAATGTCAGAAATAATACCCCTGATTTTGCGATATGAAAGTACAGAGGTGCGAGTGCTAGGTTCGCATTAAAATATTTATTTATCTTTTTACTTACCGTAAAATCCGGTGTATAATGCGCTCCTATTTTTTCAAGCTGATATTTTTAATTTTTACTTATATTTACCTTATAATGCGCACCCCATTTTTTTTACGAAAATAGTATACTTCTAGAATTATAACCCTTTAAGTTCATGTTGAATGTCATTTCATTTAAGTAAATGTTTTTTTGTGATCCACATTTGCCTCCGAAAGTCTGCGTACAGGCAATCATCCTACGTGTTTATGCTATAATTACTATTGCAATCTCGCTTTAGAAAATCAAAATACTAGTCAGCAATTCTTTAAAATTTCCTTATTCATACAGCAGCAAAAAAAATTTATCTTAACAAGAAAAAACAAATAGGGCCACCAAATAATCACCAACCACACGCGCCAAAAGTCAGCGTACACTTACAAAATAGAGCTTTTAAAGACCTTTTATTGTAAAATAATTGCACTAAGTCGTGTTTGTAAGTAATTATAAGCTTCTTTTACGATTTATTTGAGATTTGAAAGCTTTAGTGGTTCCATGGCAGGCAACATAATAGAGATTGATATATCATTGGAAGAAAAATCACCATAGATCTTCAGAAAAGGGGGAAATTTTTAAAGGAATTGCTGAAATGTTAATAGGAGACATCCATTGATTCAAAAAGTGTTCATAAACTACAAGTCAACTAAAATTTTAACGCGTCCAAGCCAAGATCAGGCTACCCGTCTGCAATGTTACCTCGAGAATCTTGCTTTGTAATATGCTCTATAAAAATAAACAAGACTATAGACTTCACAAACAGCTAAAAGTGTTGCTGAGGTATTGTAAAAAAGTGTGACTTTAATTACAATTCGAAGAAAATTGCAAAAGGATGACTATCATGCCCGAGTTGCACTCAAGAAGCCTTTCGTTTTTCGAATGAACAGATCTAAGAGATCTAAGAGATCCTCTGCCAAAAAAGAACTAAACAGGATACAAATTTTTTAGAAAAATATAATATATTCAATTGAAAGTAATTTTTGTAATTTAGCATCAAAAAGCACGAAGATGTGCCTGCAAAAATTCCTGAATAGATCTTAAGAAAGAAAATCCTTTTTCGACTATCAAACATGAAGGAGGAGGCATAATGTTTGGGGGTGCATTGGAAGCCTTTCGGCTGGTAATCTGGAACTATTGAATCAACAATGTACAAAATTGGTTATTTGAATTTATTGAAGTAAAATATCTGGGCATATGTGTGTGTGTGTGTGTGCCGAGAAATTTGCAGCGAATGATGATTTTTACTTTCTACGGCCCCAACGTCCTAAGAAACTGGCTCTCATTGTGAAGTCATCGGGAAGACATGGCTGTTCTGACATGTCCCAAACCAATTTCGTAAGCCAACCTAGTCCCAGGCCCATGCACAATGCAGCATTTGTGGGATTTACTCGAGGGAATAATCAGGGAGAATGTAATAACATCCAAGGAATTGCTCTAATCTGTTATAATTAGAAGAATGGAACAAAATTTCCACAAATGAAACGACTAAGCTAGTTAAACCCCTGCCAAATATTTTGAGAGAGTTTTAGTAAGAACGAAATAGCTTAAAAAGTAATAACTTTTCCTTACAATCCATTACTTTAAAGGTTTTTCCCAGTGTACGCAGACTTTTGACGAACATGATTTGTGTCTTTCTCAAGTTATAAATATTTGTATTATTTTATGTAATAATCAGGCGATTTTTGTTTATACTATTTGAATTTAAGACGTTAGAAGAATCAATAAAAAATAGTATTGATTCAGAAAGACTTCACATTTAATTAGCGATCTTTACACGAATATGAAAGATGATTGTCTGTACTCAAGACTTTCGGAGGCAAGTGTATGTAGAAGTCTAATTTGTTTTTTTGCTCATCTCGTTTTTTTTTATTTTTCAAGCTCTCTTCATTTTTCTCATACCTGGCATATAACGCGTACCCGTAAATTTCAATCTTCTCTTTTATGTTAAAAATGCTCGTACACCGAATTTTACGCGGTAACTATATAATAAAAGGAAATTCTTATATTTTATGTTGTCTATTCCTTATTTTAATAAACATGTTTAAAAATACATCATTTTTTTATTTTTGTTGAAGAAATATTTATATTTTATGCTTTTAATTTTTTGTTAAGAAATAACTTTAATTGATGCAAAATTAATATGTAATAAAACTGTAAATCTATATTATTGATCTCTATTTTCTAACTCTGCATGCATTATTGTGGGAATCGAATTGTTTCAAAAATGTCTTACTGCGTGGCACGCTGAATCACATATTGGTAAATTGGTTTGGCACGCTACAACTAAAAGGTTACCGACCCCTGACCTAGACGAAAGAAAGTGATGAGCGCGGGAATGAAATCAAAATTAAAAAATTACGAATTGCCATCGACTAAAAAAGAAAGTGAAAAGTGAAGAATCGACAGTCTCACAACAAAATGTGTTCCACTGCTTCGTTAAAAAGGGAAATTTCCCGGTCTCGTCTCTATTGCGCAGGAAAAAATATTTACATAGTTTGGGAGATAGTGAAAGCAAAAGTTTTATCATCTATATGTAAACAGCCAGATTGAATAAAATTTTTTAAGTGCTACAAGTGTGTGTTTTAAAATGTAAAGATAAAATGTACACTGTGCAATTTTTGATTAGTAAGTGCGTTTTTGAGCAGAGTGAAGTATTAATCGATACACAATAAAAATTGCATTTCTGTTTTGTCATTTGAAATTATCTGAAGTTCTAAATTGATTGTATATTTTCCTTATCGGTCTTTAATAATTTATTTTAAAATGTTTATAAGAAAGATATATTGTAATTAATACGCCTAATAATTTACAAGCAAATTTAAAGTGTTTTATTTCTAATAATCTACTTTAATCCAAAATCTGATATTGATAAAATTAATGGTATAGATATTTTAAAGAAATTTATGTCTTACAGTTTTCCATATGAAATGGGGCAGTGGTACCATTATAACATTTTTTTTTATTTAAAGCGTGGTTTTACCCAGCATTTTTTTATATAAAGCCTGGTTCTATCCCAGCAATTTTTCTTCTATGTGTCTGGTTCTACCAAAGTGTTTTTTTTAAAAATATTATACGGGTCTTACACCCATCTTTTACTTTTGTTATTATTTGGTCCCTACCACCATTGTACCATTATTATGGTTTATCCTAATGTATTCCGATATATGTGTTACAAATTATTTTTATTTTTCGATTATACTTACATTTATTGATTCTGCAGTCAAACTTGAAACTCCACCTATTATTGTGAATATTATTATAAAATTATCATTTTAAAAACGTTTCATGATATCTCAGATTTATTTTTCCCCCGTTAAATTCGCTCAATGCTATATTTTGTGTTCAAGAGAAAATGCATAGTTCATAATTAATATTTTTGAAATTCAATTTTGATGTTTAATATGAGAATTGATGATTTTACAGTATAGAAAATGCATATTTCGAAATGCTTATATTTAAAATTTGAATTTGATGTTTAATATAAGAATTGATGATTTTACAGTATTTTCAAGCACTTTACTGAATTAATAGCAAAGTTTTGATATTTTTTATTTTGAGAATTTCATGCTGATACTATTTGATGTATTTAATGGGGTTTTAAGAATTTTTAGTTATGATAAGATTTATTTTATTAGAATGATACAATTCATTTGATACGAAAATGAACAACTTTAAATGTGTATAAAGTGATAATAGTTTTGAGAGCTCTTAGGTTGAGAGAAATTACTAATAAATAAATAAAAATAAATAAGCAAATGTTAATATTTAGAAGAAATGAGATATAGAGGAGATAAAATAATAAATAAGAAGGGTTTTGTAAGGATTGTGCATAGCAAGTAGCTCAAAGGAAGTACACCTTTGACTGTCAGAATACTGTTGCCTCCAAACTTGTACCTTTTGTCAGATTTAAACTATAATATAAATGAAAATAAGCCATAAATAGTAAATTAAAAAATATTTTTAGGTTGATTTGCAATTTCCAGTCTTAGGAAATTTTAGTTTTTGGAGTTATTGTGCAGTAAATACACGATGAGAACTAAAACGTGTCTTAATGATTGTGTAATGCGTGGGCCAATCTCTCTTAATTTGTTTTTACCAGGCTGTTTTCACCCCCAGTGCTCTCGTATACAATTAATTAATTTTTAAGAAATTATTTTTTTGTACTTTAAAAATGTATTTTTTGTGAATTCATATTCTACAAGGTGGTACATCATAACTGTTTCAATATTTTAAAGATAATTTCCATGTAGTATTTGTACCAGTGTGGAGACCCCCCTGGGTCTCACCTTGAACACGAAGATTAATTTGAGGCAAAGAACAACTAAGAGCCATTTGGAATAATAATAATATTTATTTATTATTATAATTTTCTCAAAAAAATCTCTGACAACATATAATACTATTATGTTGCGTCACTTTGCCTTTATATTAAATTAAATTACCAATAATGCAACTAATTAATAACTAAGCTCAAGATCAAGTAAGGTTTACCGAAATAGGAGATCCGAGAAATACACGTACTTGAATTCTTAACTTTCATTAAATTTAACTAATTCGCTTAAACTGACTCTTATTTTAAGCGTACGTAAATTATATTTACCGCTGGCTATATCAGCTTTCTGGTACGTCTAGCAGCACGACGTCTTCACGAATCTAATCTCCTTGAATCTTCTAAAAATGCGTTTAAAGTTGCTGGCTCAATAGCCTTCTACCATCTCTTTGCTATCTCACAACGCTCGACTTAAATACCTTATCTAATTTGAATATCCCATTCATCTTTTTGGAGATGATTGGAAATAAACGCGAATTTATATTCCCTAAAAAGACGCCTAAGAAGATTAGTGGAAAGGTTCCGTACAGATTCGTCACACCAGACAATTTCTTATGTCTAGCATTGGGTTTAAGTATGTCCTTTTAGATCTAACTTTGACAACCTCCATTTTCATGATTCATCTTTAAATACTTACTCTGCTTCCCAGTGCACGGGGAAGTCTGTTGGCGTTTTACAGATCCAAATGAGAAATTACATCTATTGAGGCCTCTGGCTCAGCATATTTACAGCTACAAGAGTTCGAACACGTCTCAACCTTGCCTGGTCTTCTAGACACTCAGTTTGCTTTCAATGAGTCCCCTCCCATATTTGATTGAATGGTAACGAGATAGCCGATAGTTAAGCCAAGTCTGCCACTACTGATGACTTGCAAGGTGACGCATGTCTAACTTTTGCTGAACTCTCCTCTATTAAAAGGATGGAATTGAATGCACTTTGGAGTGTACCCCCTGCTCACTCTTGGTATTTTGGGAGAACACCTCGTTGGTGTCATCAACTTAATATTCCTAGGGATCGGCAGACGGCTCTATCACGCCTTTTTAGTGGCCACATTAAGTCTCTTACTTTTGAACAGGTCCGGAAGGTCTTTCCAGAGTGTCATAGATGCGAGGTTGCTCAGGCCTCCCCCAGTCATATTCTGAATTGTTTGATTTTACTTTTGACGAGGTTTCAAGAAATCCCGTTTTATTTCTGGATTTCTTGGAGATTTTTGGTTTTATGGAGATGGTACATCTGAGCTACACCACCTGGGATAAGAAACAACAACAAGTCTAGCTAACTTGGGCAAGGCAGCTACATCCCAAACAAGACTAAGAAAGAACTACTTATGTACAAATAATTTAATACTTTTACATGATATGTGTATCATTTAAAAGTATTCTTAATATTTATTTTCTGTTTTCATTTTATTTCAAGTGCTTAATAATCTTATTTTTATGTTTTCGTATTGTGCAATTTTATATTATAATTTACTTATGCATATTTGTTTCATATTTTTCTAACCACATGTTCTCCATGTTCAAAATCATTTTCATGTGTTAAAGTGAAGGGAAATTTAAAAAATAATGTTAATCTTAATTTATATTTTTCATTTGGTATCTTTGTAGGATAAAGGGTGTGTACTAAGGGCCCCGGAGCACACATGTGTCTTGCGGAAGAGGGAAATGTAATAATTCCCTCTAATATCTTTTTCAGTAACTTTAAATTCTTTGGTCCAGTCTTTCAGAACAATAATTTAATTATTTTAACTAGCTACCCACCTAACGGTAACCTTTTGAATTATATCCATCCATCTACTCACCCAGATCATGTCATTTCCCGCTTATAAGTAGCGAGATCTCTGGAAATCATCCCCCTTTCTGTTCTTTGTCCTTTCACCAAGTAGTCGACTGCAGCGTGTAGAGCAGTGCTTCTCAAACTTTCAACTCCTGCGACCCAAAATTCAATCATATTTTCCATAGCCCCCCCTCCGCACAATAACAACGTATTATATTAAAAAAAAACTTTGACGCAAGACCTACAATACGAATTTAACCCCTTAAGTGCCACTGGCGTATATAAACGTCTCGCTCAGCCAGTGTGTTAATTGCTCCAGACGTATATATAAGTCTTTCCAAAGTACGATGTTCTCTGTCAACTGCGATCTTTGAAATGTTTCGGAAGGTTTTGGAACGCAATAAAATGACCTTGACAGTGTTCACGAAGGATTTACTTATTTCAGAAGATCTGCGTATTTATTAATTTTCTACCCCCCCCCCCTTCTTAATGCGTGTATTAAACGATGACATTGTGGAGCTATCACGTAATTTTTAATCAGCATTTATGGGATTAATTATAAACTACGCAAATGAACCAGATAAGCGTTCATTTTTGCATGTAATTTAATATATGACAAGCCCATGCGTTTGTTCTTCACTTAGTATTATTATAAATTAATTATAAAATACATCGTGCAGTACTGATACATAAATGTTTTATACTAGTGTAAATGTGTATTTTATTTTTTAATATGTCCAAATGTAATTTGTTTGTTTACTTTGAGTAAATAAATATTTTTTTAAAACTGTCTTTTGTTTTCGAATTTTCAATATGTTCGCGCCCCCCTCGCAGATTATCATGCCTTCCTAGGGGGGATGCATAAACAGTTTGAGAAGCACTGGTGTAGTGTCTTAGTTGTCTTTGTTCTGTGTTGTTTCGTTTTGTTTGTAATATGTGTAGGCGTGTGTGGTTCAAGATGTGAAATAAACTGGATTAACTATTTACAAGACTGCCTCATCAATTCCATAAATATAGAACATCAACCATCTAAAATAGGATCAACCTTACAGTAATCATTGCCAATGGCCACGATTATTTCATATATATCTAATATACACTGCTCAAAATAATTAAAGGATATTGCGGTTTTAGGTGGATCTTGTGGCTGGGAAACTTTTTAGCTGATTGATACATGGTCGACAGACGTAGTAGGTTATATGAGAATAAATTACACATGTTTGGTAGAAAAAAATGCATTTTATTGCGCATTTGTGTACAAAAGGAAAAAAACACAATTTGTGCATAAGAGAAAAAAAGAATCAGAAAAGGTGTTTTCTTCAAAGGAAATCATTTTTAGTAGGGGGTATGGTTTCCACGGACGGCCAGCAACGTTGAGAACCTTTGAGGCATAGAGTCAATAAGGCTATTAATCACGAGTTGGGGTATTCTGTCCCACTCTTCCAGAAGAGCTCTTTCCAGTTCTTGGAGAGTTTGTGGGGGTGGTTGGCGGCCAGAAACTCGTCTTCCTAGAGCGTCCCAAACGTGCTCTATTGGATTCATGTCTGGAGAACACGATGGCCATTCCATTCGTACGATTCCTTCTTCGAAAAGGAAATCCTCCACCAGGTAAGCACGATGTGGCATGCAGTTATCGTCCATTAAAATGAAGTCATCTCCGATTGCTGCAGCGTAAGGGACTACAATATGTCTGAGGATCTCATCACTATATCGGCGAGCAGTCAGAGGTCCATCTCGAATGATGTAGAGGTCTGTGCGCCCGTCAACGGAGATGTCACCTTACACCAACACTCCCCCACCGCCAAATATGACACTTTCGTGCACGGACGCAGGATTATTCCTACTGCCACGGTCCCTCCAGACGAAAATACGCCGATTATCCGGATGAACAGAAAAACGGGACTCGTCAGAAAAAAGAACATTGCTCCATTCATTTCTCCTCCAGTTCACATGCTCTGTTGCCCACTCCCTGCGGTCGCGACGATGCCTTGATGTTAGACTAACACATACCATCGGTCGGCGAGCATACAGACCTACACCATGGAGCCAGTTTCGGACAGTCTGATTTGAAACCGTGGTGCTAGTAGCCGAGCGAAGGTGTTGTTGGAGAAGAGTAGCGTTCATATTTCGGTGTCTCCGAGCCTTTAACACAAAATAACGATCTTCATTGGGCTTTGTTGCCCATCTACGACCTTGTCCTGGTCTTCGGCCTGCTCTTCCAGTCTCCAAAAAACGGTTCCAGATCCTGGAAATCACACTTTGTGACACTCCAATGGCTTGCGCTACTTCGGCTTGAGTTTGGCCCCCTTCTAACCTACCAACAACTCTCCAAGCTTCTGAATCGGTTTAAAATGACTTCGCTGAGACATCGTACTCATCGAAACAAAACAGTCACTGAATGCCGATCATCCTTGTTTTCATTTCTGTTGAAAGTAAAATTTCATTCTCTGCCGCTGAAGCGACGTTTTTGACGTCGAACTCAAAATTAGCATACTCCACAGTTTGAAGATCAGAAAAATTTGCATTTGGGATTCTCTTCCATTCTCGGCAAACATAAAACTTACAATATCCTTTAATTGTTTTGAGCAGTGTATATTATAAATGCGAAAGTTTGTGAGGATGTTTGGGGGTCTTTCACGCAAAAAACAACTGAATGTGGATTTTAAAGAAACTTTACAGTAATTTAGCTTATACATTAGAATAACACATAGGCTATAATTTATAACATAGGCTATAATTTATAAAGATATTGTATGAAATGTCCAAAATAAAACGATATTTGTTAAGTAAGTAGGAAAAAAGTCTGCCATCCGCAAGCAATTCTGGCATGCGCTGCGAAAAAACCCACCACAGCATATATCTATCTTTTGTTTGGAAAAAAACCTTTTTATTTTGGCTACGCAAGGCGCTCGCTTCGAATTAATTCCTGTGATCAGCATAATGCCTATTTTTTTTATTTCAGAATAATACTAAGTTTTGAAGGGGGAGGTTGTTATAAATCTCTCTTTATTTTAATGTTTTTTTTATGATTTTATTATGCACATTTGGTAGTGAGAAATTGATCTTTCTTCAAAATAAATGCTCTTTTATCGGTTCTGGTACTTAAAGTAAATAAACTTTCTCTTTCACATTGCATCATTTGGATAAATTTTCAAAATTTGTTTGTGGTTAGTAGTTAATTATAACGCTATAATTTTAATTGAATAGGCAGATATTGCGTTTTTAAGTATAAAAATAATTATAACTACTGTACTGTATTTTTTGGAGTGTGTGAGTGAGTGAATATTAACGTCGCACTGTTCAGCTACACGAAAGCTTTTGGCAACGGATCACGTAATTTTGAACCATGGTCAAGTGAAGTGGACGACACCTGAGCTGGCACACCCTTCTCCTAACTACCACACCACACCAACTTAGAAGGAATATTCTACCAATTTTTAGCAGGAATATTCTTTGAAATCCACTCTTCCAAGATATATGGCAGCTCGGGTTCTATAATGAGTATTTTAGAGGGGAAGGCGAATAGTTTTTAGCAGATATTGCGTTTTCAGCGGATTGCAAAGATTATTATTTTTGTCCCGAAAAAATAGTTTATTTCAAAATTTAAGTGTCTTATGTTTTTGTATGTTAGTAAAGACATTAGAAAATGATCTGACTACTTATTTTAAGTGAACGGTGTATATAATTAATTTTACAATGGAATATCTTGAATTAATCTATTAGCTCTAACGAATTAAATTTTCCAAAGTGGAGTATTTTGTTTATGTATATCACTTAATTTTCAATGTAGTGATAAAAAAATATTGTATGAAAAAACTGCAGTAAATCATAATGTGGTTGGATAAAGTATTAACGTGCATCGCTCCCCTACACAGCGGGTCTTATAAAGCTATAATAAAGCTGGAGCTTTGAAAGTAGCTTAGCATTTGCCAACTTGACTCTATCGTTAACATTTCGCTATATTTTTCATTGAATCGCCATTATATTTTAAGAAACGGCCTTGCTTGCGAATATTACAATTTTAAAATAAAATAAATACAAAAGAAAGTAATATTAATGTATTACACTTTCAGATATAAATTATTTAAACTATTTTAAGCGTTCATTGCGCAAAACTTTTAACAATGTGTTACTTTTGCTGAGCAGAGATCAGTTTAGAGAGGTATTTTCAAAAATCGACCCTCAAGAGTGTTACGGGGAGTTATAAATAAAAAAAAATCCTTTTTATCAGCTATTAGATCTACATCCTTAAAATTTAACAAAGGTGTTTTTTTTTCTTTCTCTTTTTTGTTTAGCTGAGATATGCAAAAAGCTTTTTTTGTTTAATTTGCAATTCCCGTAAAATTAACTCATTAAAAACTTCTTTATCCTTCAATCTGTGTTGTTTAATTTTTCAGTTCCCCCGTGCGAAGAACGGGTATACCAGCTAGTACATAAATATATATAGGGAGAGAGTGAACTAATAGTAGGAGTTGAATAAAAAGCCGTTTGAACGATAAAACGGTGGACGAGTTGTGTTTTTTAAAAGCTTATTTAAGAAACACAAGAAATGAGAAGAAATGTTTTCGTTTTTAAATTTCATTGTGTACTATTTTTATTTGTTTTTTTTTATGATGAATTAAGTTATTTTTTTATTTCTTTCAATAAAAAAATATTAAACCAATTTTTAATTATATTTTCAGTTTTATTATGCAATTTCGACTATACTAATCCCATTGGTGTAATGTGGTAGTTAGGAGGGGGGGATGCCAGCTCAGGTGCCGTCCACGTCACTTGGCCATTGTTCAAAATTACGAGGTTTGGTGGTCCGTCAGCAAAAGCCTTCGTGCAGCTGAAGAGTGCTACATCAATATTCACTCATTCGACTATGCTAATGTGGAAGTATTTTTAATAAAAATAGTCCAATTCTATTCCCGTGATCCCAGGATTGAAATTATGTCTCGAGATTGGAAATCCTAGCAAATTCTCTTTGTGTAAAGATTCTAGATTTTCTTGCAAAATTCTTGATATATCAGGAGAAGTATTTTTAGATTCCAAATTATCACTTGCTAATATATATAAATTTACTTTCTGGATCGAAGGATGATATCCATAGCTAATTTTTTCTATTTCATCCAACATGTTGTCAATGGCAATGGCACAATCTCTAAAAACACAGTTGTAGAACATCGTCCAAAAGATAAGGATCCGTGTTCTCCAACAAGTTTTCCTTTAAGAAAGTTAACGTAGATGAAGCAGTTTGAATAACATTATAGAGCGTTATTTCCTTAGTAAGACATTCTATTTTTTTTCCAGAAGTGTCCACAAAAACACAGCTGGAGAGTTTGAAACTTTACCCTCTTATCATTATAGCACTGGCGTCGATGCTAATGAGTGTTTCATTAGTCTATCCGCCTTTTGGAAAGAAATTTAATGTTTGATTTAATTGCCATCTATAAAACTGAGGTGATTTGGCATATATTTTTCTGAAAAGAGATGAATTGTGTTTTATATTCCAGCAAAATGACCTCTGTTCTATTACTATTCGAGTCCGGGCGAAATAATGTCCGTCTTTTTTTATTGCTCTTAATCATTCCTTCTAGTTTTCAATACTTCATCACGATTCACGAAATTACCTTCACCCCAACATTATCTTTCTTAAAGGCATTTGTTGATATATTATTCGATACTAATTCTGAACCCTTGGTTGCAAGGAATGAAAGCTCGAACAATATTACAAATATTTTTTCCCCAACTGTTCTTCTGTCTGTTGAGATAAAAAGAAAGGAATTCTTTTTCTGCTTCTTTATCTCCTTTTGGGTATAATTTTAATTTCCACTTGGTTTTCGCTATTGTATCCACCACGAAGGCAGGACTCTGAATGCATTCATCATTTTTGTGTCAAGAATAGCTGAAATTTTCTGTGATCCACGTGAAAGTAAAGCATTTGCTTTCGATAATACCTTCCTAATACATTTTCTAACCTCTCTATTCTCAGATTAACATGTTTAACGAAGGAAGGAAATTAAGAAGTAGACTCTGAGATAAGAACATGAGTCGAAGCAAACTGGGAGGGATATCTCTGTGTTATTAACCTTCAACTTACTTTAGAGGGTATTGGTAGTTGTAGAACAATTTTTTTTATCACTCCTTCTAAAAAATGGAGAACATACCTCTTTGCAGGGAAAGTAAATCAGGAGACGTCACTGAAGTCTCAAGGTTAATTAAAAAATTCATCACTGGTTATATAGAGATTTTGATATTTTCACCTACCGTTTTATTTATGATAAGTTTTGACAGGTATAGAGCGCCTCAAACTTCTTTCAAGAAATAATTTTCATGGAAAATATAGATTTACAATAAGAAATTTGTAAAATTTTTTTACGTGCATCAAGTAAACAGCATGGGGTTATGTATGGAATAGCTTATCAGGTATAGGTATGGTTTTGCAGGTATATACGCACACATTTCTTCGTTTCAGGACCTTTTTTTTTAAAAATGTGACTGTATTTCCATGATCTAACTCTCCATTTTTCTTTCAAGACTTGAATGATTGTGGAATTGTTGACGTAAACCTTACATTTCAGAAGTCTCACGAAGAAAACCCACAATGTGTTAAATCATAAAATGTATGCGGCCAAATCTGATTACCATAGCGGAAAATTACCCAACCAACAATGAAAATGTATTGTTCTTACGTATAGAGCTCACCGTTTAGTAACGCTGAACTGTCAGCTGTCACGAAGTCCTTTTTTTGTTGACAATCCTTCAAAGCACAAAATGGAGCAAATCTCAAGCACGTTAAATCTGCCAAGGCTCCAAGAACCTCCACTTCAAACTACCACACCACGCCAATGACAGTTCTTCGACTCTCGAAAGATTTCACCCATCTGCACAGAAGGTTTTCATTGGCACTGGATTCGAAACCACGACATGCCGGCTACGAGTTCTTGACCATGTCCACTAAGCTCTACCGCTGCCATTTAGTGTAAATAAAAGTATAGTCGCCATAAGCTATTTTAATATTGGAGCTTTGAAAGCAACTTATAAAATAAATGGAAATGATAGAAAATTCTTTCCAAATAAAAATTAATGTGTGCGTGTGTTTGCATTTCGCTAATATTATTTAAGAAATAAACCAGTCCAGAAAGTTATACTGCATTTAACAATTTTTATTTTAGATTTTTTTTTTGAAATTTGAAAAAAAGGAAAATCGGTTGTGTCAAATGGCCCTTAAAACATTTAAAAAAAAGACGAGTAAAAAATTTTTTATGCACGAAATTTAGGATATACATGTAAACTTAATTCTTTTTCTAAAGAAAATATCGTAATTCAAACTGTGACGGATCTTCACGGAATCTTCTACTAATCATCTTGGGGAATCTTTGGGTTAGCATTCGCGTTTAATTCACA
Organism: Trichonephila clavipes; assembly: GCA_019973935.1. NCBI lineage: Eukaryota > Metazoa > Arthropoda > Arachnida > Araneae > Nephilidae > Trichonephila > Trichonephila clavipes. The sequence goes on along the minus strand of BMAU01000809.1, from coordinate 45,870 downwards.
GCCATCTCTCTCAAGAAGTAAACCTGATATGTTGACTAGTTCGAATATAAAGTCAAAGTTTTGTAATTGTAAGGGAGAAGGAGCTGAGAAACTGTTACGGGCGTTACGAAGGTGAGATATAATTGATTTTCGCAGTTTAAGTTAAAAACGGGGTTTGCCACTGTATTAGATTAGTGGATTGGGGGAATTTATAGTCAAAGATAGATTAGGTTAAATTAAATTAATTACTTGAGCTTGTTCACTTAGGGTTTACTGCTTTCTCTATACCATCTCTTAGGACATTCACTTGTGGTTTAATTTGTTGTTGATTAGTATGCTTAAGTAAAAATAAATAATAGTTATAACGGAAGTTTCTGGTCCTGCTTTGTTTTCTCCTACGCTCTTATGTAGGCAAGACGGTGAGGGAGCGACTTCAGGGGGAAGTCATTCACAAAACATTTAAACGATTTTTCTTTTTGGTGAGAATACAAAATTAAGATTAATGCCATTGTGTTAGGCAAAAACTGGTATTCTTAATAAGAAATTTAGAAGCCCAGTGGTTGAGTGGTAATGTATCGCCCTTCCTCAGGATCTCATACCTCAGGTGCGGCGTCATAACTCCCGGATGAGCAACAACGACTCATTCCTTCAGTGGGTCGATAAATGAGTACCAGGCTTGCCTTGGCACTAAGCACTGAGGGTTTCGCGTCAGACTGATCACCTGAGTGAAATCACATCATGCGCCTCAATATCGAAGGTCACGAAATCTGAGATGGGCACAGCAAGCCGTGGCTCTTATAGGCTGTTGCGTCTCTGAGTTTAGTTTAGTATAAGAAATTATAATTTTTTTAAAAAATAATTTTCCATGCCGAAATGCTACAGTAACATTTTCCATCCCGACAACTGAAAAATTGGCCTTCTTATACAGATAATATGACACAGTTCACATCCACGCATGAATCCCTAAATATTGCGGATTCTTTTTATCTGAAATCGCCCCGTCAACCGATGATGGTGAGAAACCTAACAACTAAACATACATGCGAGCCTGAACCACGAAAGTTATTCGAGGTGTCAGATACGAACCACACCACCTCAACAGAGTGGATGGACAGTCCCTTTCAAAACACCAAGATCAGTTGTATTTAACTCCTCTCTCACTATATTATAATCTGTAGTTGTGAAAAAACTCGCTGAATGAATAAATTCTATTTAATGCAAGTACTGTAATAAATATCTGTGACGAAAGCAAATCAGTTATTTAATTTCTTAGCTTTGACGTTACCATTAATTTTCTCAAACTTCAGTTACTTAAATTTCTCACTAATATTAAAAAAAATATTTACCTTTAAACTACTAACAGGGAGTCTAAACTTAAAAAAAAAATTGGAAATTATTTTAGTCTATGTTCACCAGAAGTGAAACTTCTTAAATCCGAAGTATGAGAACTTGTAATAACCATTTTCAAACAAAAATTGCTTCAGAGCTTTCTGTGGATTTAGTATAAGTTAAAGCGGATAATAAAATTTAAATTTAATTTTATGTGTTATAATTATGGAGATTATACACAAAGTATTCAAATATCAAACAATGCAGACTGATGAAAAGTCGAGATGAGTATTCAAAAATTATGAAACTGGAAGACAATTTTTTTTCATTATTATTCTTTATAATTAAATCAATTTTTTTATTGCGAACATTTATAACCCCGTGTACTACAAAGTATCACACGGGGGCTTAAATAGAAGTAAGCGTGAAACACACATCATAAAGAAGAGAAGGATTACAACACAAACATCCATGCCTTATCCGGGATTCGAACCCAGCCCCTACGGCACCACAATCAGTGTCGTTAACCACTTTACCGGATGGGTGGCTTTAAATCAATTGATTAAAAAAAATTGGTACATTCTAGAAGAACGCTTAATGAAAAATTACTTTCTCCATCTTACTATCATATACAATTATCAAAGTATTAATGCTAAAAATATTATTAAATCAATTATTATAATTATTTATTCATATTAAAAAATTATAATTACAAAAACAATGTATATTAAATATATTCAAATGTGATTTTTTTCCCTCTCATGAATAAAACTAACACCAAAAGGTTTTAGCTGGAACAGTCGCCATTTTTTTAATTACAAGCGTTATGTCAAGGGATGTCTGTTCTTGGAGCATTGGTGCAACGGGGATGCAAAACCTGACTGCCGCTAAGTACCAACCCTTTGTAAGATCCAACTTAGTGGTCCAAAGCTTGACGTTTCAGGAGGGGCCCAAATGTTCTCCTTTACAGCACTGTTTTGGAGGGTTTGAAGGCTACATCTCTGAAACGAGCAAGAAAGAAAAAATTAAATTAAATTCATATTACGCACAAAATGAATACAGTTTCGAGTTAAGAGTTTTTTTTATATTGATACGATCCAAAGTTATATTATTAATGATATGGAGAAACTAATCTTTATTTTGGAACGAATGAGAAAGGGCTTGTCAAAGAGAAAGAGTCAAATAATTTTAGATTTTTTGAATTTTCAAAAAAGTATCGATTTTCATTTTTTAAATATTTTTTAAAAATTCAAATATTTCTGCTTAAAATGATATATGATACAAAAATATACGATGATTGGAAGTATTTTTATATATTTTTTAAATGAAGTTACTCGTACCTTCGAATGAGCTCTTCTAGAAGCACCTGTATTTTCCCATGAATAAGTTTCTGATGAGCGCGAAGCCATTTGATATTCAAGTAGAACAATTACATTGTATTGGTCTTATAGAAAAGCGTATGGGTACACATGTCAATTGGATCTTAAATGTAAAAACAGAAGAAGAAAGTTACGTGATAGAAAAAGTCTAAGTGGTCGTAACCGATTCACCGACATATTAATATCAAAAATTCAAAGATACTATAGTATGGCTCTTAGAATTAATATCGATTATCTACTCAGAATGAAAACTGCCTTTAGGGCTGTTTACTTTCCTGAGGTTATAAATTCATGATACAAGTTTCAAAAGGCAGAAGCAGAATGTAACGAAAGGTACTACGATCATAAACACATACATACGTGGTATATACCATAATGAATTAAATTGAACCAATTTTTAGAGATCTAGAAGATCCTATAATATTAAAAAAATGTCTGCATGGAAAGACTTAGAAACCTAAATGAGTCAGTTAATAACATTATATGATTAGCGATTCAAAAATCTACGTCTGTGGAGTTAAAGACTGCAAAATATTAGATGTAAATATGGCTATTGCATAGTTCAATATGGGTCATGTAGCAAAATTAATGATCTTAAAACATTAAGGTATTGAACTAGGTTAGGGATGGCGAACCATTGGCACGCGTGTTATTCATGGCACGCGACACAATATTTTGGGCACACCAGCGATCAAAATAGTTTGCATTTTATTTCAAAATAACAAAGTTCACTATGAAGTATTACGAACAAATGCGAGTGATTGGTCATGAGGCGGCGGGGAGCACCCTCGTTTGTTATTGTCTTGTCTTAGTTGTGTCGTGGACTACAACTGCAAAGTTTGTCTACGCATGTCATAGTCGATTTCATTGACACAACTGTGTTTTAAGGTTTATTTGTATTATAATTATGATTTTTAAGTGTTATTTATATAACATGGCTGGTTCAGCGAAAAAAAATAAGAAGTGCAAGTTAGTAAGTGTAACAGAGAATTTCAAATTTGGTGAATCTAGAAATATGGCATTATTAGTAAAGGCGACAAAAAGGTGTGTGTTTTATGGTCCGGAATAGTGGTATGCAGAACATCGTCCGTAAAACGGCATTTCGAAACACATCGCAAATCCAGTTGTCAAAAAAGAGAGTGAGCCATATTAAAATAATTAATTGCTTAAAAACCGCTAGGCAGATGACTCCTATTGAGCATGCATTCTACTAAAAGAAATATTTTACAATCCTAATATAAGTTATTTGTCATCCACATACACACAATCTGCAACAACAGAAGTCACACTAATGTTACTTTAATTTGAATTACATGTGTAACTAAAACATTTACAAATATAAAGTGCAAAAGGAATTTTTTCGAAATAAATAAAGAGTTTTGTGTTCTTAGTATTTAGTTTTATTTTTTTCTCAATAATCACAAGTCAAAATTATTTGGTGGCACGTCTGTATCTCATTAAACACTTCTTTGTAAAAAATAGCACGTAGATTGATAAAGGTTCGCCACCCCTGAACTAGGTTATAACTGTGCGTCATGCTTCAAAAAATTAGATGCACGTAGGATTCGTATAATTCAGTGAAAGCATCTTGAGAATAAAAAAAAAAGGCTAAATTGTTAAAATTAATGAAAAAAAAAACGAAATTAAGCGTTTTGCAGAAGCAGAGTGTAAAGAAAATGCTTCTGGAAAGTACTAAAAAATGTAAATGCTCAAAAAAATTACAAATTTTTACTTTAAAACCTGCTTTCTCAAAATGTTGTATTTTTCACTTTATGTACCTTTTTCCTAAAAACCACTAATTATGTAATCCTAAAATTTTCAGTGAGCTTACTTTTAACATGTTTATACATTTTAATAGAGGTGATAAGATATATCTAGCAAACGGTTTTAGGTAAGGCTTTTTAAACTAAATTTTAGGGAAAAAATTGGACATTTTTTAAAAAAATTCATAATTACTTAAAGTTTTAATAAAAATACAAAACCTTTCGTAAAAGTTTTATCGATAGTATACATAACCTACTGTAAAACCTTTATGAGAAATAAGTATTATCCGAGAAAAAGGCACGCAATGTAACATGGGCTCCTATTCACGTGAGGGACCCCTTTAATATGGATGAATCTGTTCTTGGTCAGTCTACCCCAAACTTTTTTCTCTTTTTTCAAAAAGTAGTGCCATGATCCCCAAATGAAATAATTTTATTTCGATGCATAAAAGAAATGTTACAAATTTAATTTTGATATCCTTAATGGTAAATGTCGACGTTATATTATTATTATTATTATTAATAATAATAATAATAATAATAATATATATATCTCACTTTGTAATACCTCTAAATATGTTATAATACAAATTATTACTTCTACTTCAAAAAAGTAAAAATACTTTTTTCAATGTGATGAATGAATCTGACAGGATGATATGAGATTATTTACCCTTTGCTCTATTTCCCAATTTAATTCAGCTTTCTTTTATCATTCATTCAATAACTTTAAATCGATAATTTTTGAATAAATATTTTTTCTCGAAAATTGAATTCATAAACACCCAAAAGTTATTTTGTTGTTTGATACATATAACCAAGAGTTTTAACCCTACACTTTTGAATAATTATTTCTTCTCGAATCTTGATAATATTTCCGAGCATATTATACCATAAGAGTATTCAAAATGCGTTTCAAAACTTTTGTACAGTTTTGGAAAGTATATCATATCGAATCATATAGCGTTAAATTATTAACGCGCAGAAGATTAAAAATATATCAATACATAAAAAGTTTTTATCAATGAATCATGGCTCAAAATATACATTGAATATAAAAGAAATAAATTAAACAGTCATTATAAATGCAAACAATTTACAGGCTTAAGAAAATCTCAAATATTGATGTTCCATATTGTAAAATATTTACTTCTACTTAAATTTCTTTTTACTTTGAAATTTTTTAAAATTAACTATTTAAATTATAGAGTAGTTATTGATATATATCGTTAAGGTTGAAAGTTTTCCTGCATATTATAATCACGTCTTTCTCTGCTTTAATACATCAATTCGTGTAACTGTAATTTATCTGATTAATGAATTTATTTTTTGATACATAATCGTTTGTTTTTAAAATTATTGTGCTTAAAATGGCATCTTTTGTAATTATTCTAAACTTTTTTTTTCATTTGGAGAGAAGAATAATAATGCGTAATATTGACGCTGGTTGAACTTAAAATCTAATTAATTTTTGTAAATTTATGAAATATTATTATATATCTGGTGCTGTTTTTGATTATTTGAGGGATTATAAAAAGAAAAAGCGTGTCCGTGGAGTTAACTTTGGCTGCTATCATTCAGTTTCCATGACCAAGAAAAAATATATAAAAATTAAGAATTTTCCTTTCATTTTTGTTTAGAATACTTATTTAATTTACTACAAAAAATGATTACAAAAAAACCCTATTAAATATTTCATCTAAAGGTCTTGTTCTAATTAAGGACAAATAGTAACTTAGTAGCTACAACAGTAATAGTAGCTACAGTAGTAATAGTAGCAGGAATGCTTCTTTTCGATTATCTTTGACAATCGAAAAAAAAAAGCATTCCTGCTTCTTAAAATATATTTCTCGTAAAATATAAAATTCTAATTTCAATTTGTACTTTATGTATGAATTAGAAACTGAAAATTATTTAAATTAGAAATTCAAAAGTTTTAAAATATTATCTCTGTAAAAAAGGATTTATATAACACAATGAAATTTTAAAACAAGGTGCATACCATTAAATTTTTCTTCAAAGGTGGAAATAATTTTCATCTCAATAACCTTTTTTTCACATCTGCTTTAGGATTTTACATGATTTTGTACATTTTTTTGGTTACTTCATTCAATCAATATAAATTATTAAATCTGAAAGCATGATTAAGATTTGAGCATAGGATTTTATACGTTAGAAAGCAGTTGATTTAAACATAGCAAAGTTTGTTTGATTAATTCTCATTCATTGGCAGATTATGGTAAATGTCACAGGGAAAAAAATAATTACGATGGTAAATATCACATCTAAAATATCATTATCTAAAGAAATAGAATCCATTATTTTTAATAGTAAACGTAAATATTCTTACTTATTCTTTCACTAGTAGATACAATAATTCTGCTGCTAACTGTGAATTCACTTTCATGAAGCCTTTCCATTCATTAGTTTTAAAGATGTCTCTATGATTCAAAATATAATCCTGAATGGTAGACTTAAAATCTTCGTCTTGGTGCATACCAGCGAGGATCAAGAGATCGCAAGCGTTGTCTTGGGTGAGGTTGTCCTTCAAGAAGAAAGAGCACTCAGTCTTTAAACTCAGAATCTCGTACTTGTCGGCGGCAGCGTACAGATTGCATGCACTGTCCCACTGAAGGTCCTGTAACTTGGCCGTGTATATGTATAGCAGCAATCTTTGGACAATGTCATCATCCAAATCTTCGATTTCAACACATCCTTCATTTTTTCCCTCATGTCGTTGGCGAACATAGTCTTAAATACTGGAGAACGAGCACTGAGGATGTTTTTATGGGCGGGAAATGATCCTGTTTTTGTCTCCAGTTTCGTGTCGCAAAGCAAGTTTTCACTGTATAAGGATTCCAAATTTTCTTTCAGAATGTTTGTTGCATCTAAATACACCTTTTTTGATTCCAAATTTTTTTTCTGAATCACAGGGCACTCACAGCAAACGTATTCTATTTGTTCCAAGACGATTCCAGTAGCAAAAGCGCATTCACAATGAAGTTTTAAAACATCGTTCGGGAGATACAGATTCCTGTAATCCAACAATTTTTCCTTTGTGTAGGTGGGGAACATAAATAATGCAGTTTTAATATTTGTAGTGAACGCGACTTCATCATTAAGACATTCTGTTGTATTTCCAGAAGTGTCTACAAGATATAGACGGAAAGTGAAGAATTTTAGTTTATAATCGTGAATACGGACTTTGACACGAATGAAAGTTTCACTATTCCGACCACCACTGGGAAAGAATTTTAATGTCATTACGGAATTTTTTTCTGAAGCTGAGGGGAGTTCACATATGCTTTCCACGATAGAGCTGAATTGTTTTATGTTCCACACAAATGACCTCCGTTCAACTGCTATTCGAGTTCGAGCAAAACTATGTCCATATTCTGTGTCTTCTTTGTTTTGTTCCCATATTCTGCAACGAGTTGTTAAGACGTTCCCCGGGAGATAATCATTTCTTCTAATTCTGAATACTTCTTCACACTTAACGAATGCAGAGGTACCCCATTTCATCGATATATGAAAGTCATTTTTATCAAAAAGTTTCGTTACCAAAACTGAACCATCAATAGCAATGAAAGAAAGTTCGAAAGCTATGTTACACGCAATCGATTCGAAATTTTCATCTTTAAAGCCACTTTTTCTGTGGAGATAAAAAGAGATGAAATCCTTGCTCTTGCACTCATACCCTTTTGGGTATAGTTCTAAACGCCAACAGCTTCCTTTAATTGTATTCGTAGCAAACTCGGGACTCGAAATGTATTCTCCGTTCTTTTCCCAGCAATAACTGAAATTTTCTGTGACCCACGTGAATGTGTATCCATTCTTTTTACAGATACCTTTACAATCCATTTTCCTAACTCAATAATTAGTTAAATTTCTAACAAAACTTATTGAAAGCTGAGAAGTCGACTTTGAAAGAAACGATTTTGACACTGCAAAATTTCTCTGATAAATATGTGTTATCACGTTTAACGATAACGGGAACAATGAATTACTATCGATGGTGTAGGTAGTAAAGGTCCGATTCTTTCACCAACCTTTGAACAATTGCTGATTACTCTTCCGATTTTGTTTTTAAACTAGGAGATGTTGCCAAAAGAGGGTGTTGAATTCGCAAGGAGGAGGTGATAACTGGGCGGCTATACACAGCAATTTTGATTTTTCCTCCTCCCTTATTATTTTTTTGATTAAATGTTGATATTTTTTACAAGATTTTCACTTTGCATTTACAATGTTCAGAAAACCTTCATTTAGATTATTTATATATCATTAGGATACATGAATTTGTCAACGGCACTTCAATTGAAATTCAGACTTTTCTGGACTTCTGTACTTCAAAACTGAACGTTTATCAAACTCCTAAGCCATTCTTCTGAGCCTAGTGAATAAAAATAGATGCCGCCACTCGGTACAAATCATAACGTTTGTTTCTACGACAATAAAACAGTGCTTCTCTGAAAGTTTCAATGTTCGCGACCCAATATTCAATCATCATTTTCATCGCGCCCCCCTCCCACCATACAATAACATGATTTGAATTCAATAATACTATACTTTGACACTAAAGCTACAGTACGACTTTAACCTCTTACATGCCACCGACGTATATAAGCGTCTTTCTCAGCCAACACTTTAATTTCCTGGGCGTATATATACGTCTTTCCGAAGTACGATCTTTTCTGTGCTCTGCTATCCATAAAATTATTCGGAAGGCTTTGAAATGCAACAAAAGGACCATGACAGTGTTTGCGAAGAATTTTCTTAATTCAGAGGATTGGCCTATTTATTTCTTTTCATCTCCCCCTCCCCCCTCCCACCAAAAGCATCGAAATACGCACGTCTACGTGGAAAAGGGTGGCATCGGGAAGCGAATCACGTGACTTTAAACTGGCAGTTAAGGGATTAGTTATAAACCGTACAAATTATCAAGATAAGTGTTAATAAGAGCCCATGGGGTCACTGATAATTATCAAACTTGTTCTTAACTTATTATTGTTAAATTAATTATAAAATACATTGTATAGTACTGATACATTTATAAGTGTATTACATCAGTGTAAAAGCGTACTTTGCATTTTATTATATTAGAAAGTATTTTGTTTTACCTTAAGTCAATTAATAATTTTTTAAATAGTCTTTTGTTTTCGACTTTTCTACAGACTCGCGCCCCCACAGTTTGAGAAACACTGCAGTAAAACGATTTCTAAAACCTTTCTTTGTGTAAAATGTATTATTTCCTCTTTTCTTTTTTAAATTTCTTTATGTTTTAACGCCAATGAATAAAATCCATGTTGGATGAAAAGCAATATTTAATCGGTTTGAGACACGAAAATCCTTCTGTGTGTGTATCTGTATAATATCAAAGAACAGCCAACGCACTGTTTTGGTAAAATTAATCACTTAACATAAATGAATCCTTTGTATTCAGTATTTCATCATGGGGAAGTGAAATAAGGTTTATCTCAACTTTTATACGCATTTTTTAAATGGTTTTCTTCAGATTACGCTAAACGAATTTGTTATGATTTTAATTTTCGTCGCGCTGTATTGCACAAGGGCTATTACTGATAGATCTCCTAGTTTTGAATTATAGTCAAGTCGGATGACACCTGAGCTGCCATCCTGTTCTCCAAACTTCACACCACTCTGATGGGAGAACAATAAGTGAAGAATTAGTTTACTATTCAAGAGATACGTATGATAATTATTTTACGCGAGCTGCATTATGGGAATTGAGGGTTATTGGAGGGAGGACTCTATAAGATAGACATTTAAAAAGTGGAAAATTGATCAAAATATTAAAAATCATAATTTTGAATTATATTTAAAAACTATATTAATCTCTATCAATCTCAAATTTCAAAAAATAGGTTTTTTTGTATTTTGGACTCAGATATAAATAATTTCGATGTCCCTTCCTCAATGAACCCAAGCCCTTTGTTTGCATTTTACTGTTATAAAAACAAAACTACCATGTACTTTAAAAATTTGATTTTTTTCTTTTGACAGACTCCCTTTTTTTAAATTTAAGATAATAACTTATGAAGTGCAAGACGATAGCAAAGAGTTTTTACTGAAATAGATATTATTTGTTTAAAATAATTTCAATCCTGCTTCTGCATTTTTATTTCAAATTTATACATATACCTTTTAATTTTAGCAAAAAAAAAAAAAAAAAAAAATTGAACAAGTAACTAAATTTATCGAATAGTACATCAGAAGCATTTAAGAAACACACTCTAACAATTTTTGTATCAATTCGTTTGTTATACGTAACAAAAAAAATTTCATATTTTTATCAATATCTATAATGTAAAAAAAATTATGGATGCTTTCGTGACCTCTGAATTTTGCGATATTACCACCGACAAAACATTTTGTTGCTGTTGCAAATATTTGTTTTAAGAAAGCAAATTTATCTGGTCTCGAAAGAGATTGTTAAGAAAAAGAAATAATGGTTGAAAAGTTCGTGCTCAGTGTGGTAGGGGAAGAGAAAAATTATACCTTTAAACATAACAATTTTATGACAAATCAAACAAGTTGTAGATCCATGCTTGTTTTTTTCCAAAAAAATAGTCAAGATCCAACTTAAGTTAGAGCCATTTTGAAATCACAATTTTAATTATAATCACCCTGTATATTAAAAAGTAAACCAATCCCGAACATTATACTGCATTTAATAATTCTTATTTTTCGTCATATTTATTTATTATTTTTAGGAATGGTGTATAAAGGTGTCAAATGGCTTAAGAATATCTCAAAGTGCCGAGTGAAAATTTCTTTATCCACAAATATTAGAGATATTTATTCAATACATGTAAATTTCATTATTTTTTGAAGAAAATTCGTAATCCAACCACTAAAATAGAATTTGTATCGAATATAAAATTAAGACTAATGTCAGGATGCCGGGCTAAGTTTTTACACCATTATAAGGAAATTATTGTTTTGAAATAATTCACCAAGTTGAAAAAGTTGATTAATTTTCTCACTAATATTATAAATTACTTACTTTTGGTCTACTGATAGGGACTAAATTTCATCCAGCGAGAACTAAAATACTTCTTTTTTTAATATTTCAGTCTATGTTCATCTGAACTGAATATTTTTCTGTTCTAAGTATAATACGAGGATTTTTAAAAGTAATAACCATTTGTGAATAAAAATGACTTAAATGCTTCTGTAAATTAAAGATAATTTAAAGCGAATTGTCAAGTGTAATAATAATTTTATAGGGCATGTGGCCTAGTTATATAAAAACAGCCTAACGCCGACACTTCACTTTAAACTGATTTTCCCCCTTGGAATTGCATAATTTAAAAATTTTCAAATTTAAAATGTGTGTGCAGCCCCAGGATCCTGAAATCCCAGTGTTTCTTCAAATCTCAAAATCCCGGGATTAAAATAACTAATCTCAGGATTGATTTTTTGTTTGAATTATATTAAAAAAATTTTTCTCATCAAAATTTTCCAAGAATTTAATTCTCAGAGAATTTATATAGAGAGCTTTTCCACTTCCGAAACGAGACATGGCTCAACATTCATTGCTGTTCCCCAGTCATAAAAAATGTGACATTTGTCTGATGTTTATAATAAAATTTGATTCTTCTTTTCTGAATCATCAATCATGAATCATTTTTCTGAATTATCATGTTAAGTCATTATAAAAGATGTGTTCTTAGATTTCTCTCTCTCTTTTTTTTATACGTCGAGAGACAACTATAGTAATATTATTTTGTTATTATAAGTATATTCTCATATGCTGTTTAATCTGTTAGTACTGTTTGAAGTATCGAAAAGGCATTTCTTCAGAATTCTTTCTGAATATTTAAAGTTTGGGAATTAAAACTCTGTTATGGGTGAGTTATTTCAATGTTTTCTTCTAGTACGCTCTGACTTGCAACCATGTGCTTCGTTTCATATAATGTCGCCAATAGGTTGCGATAATATGTAAGCACCGTAGCTCGCCAAGTTGGCAACCATGATTTCGCAATTGTCGTACGAACTGAATTGGCAACCATGTGCTTCGTTTCATATAATGTATACAATACGGTTGCGATAATACGTAAATACCCATAACTAATTTAACTCTTGCTTATCACACACATTTAAAGGCATAAATTAAAGAGTTTTAAGTGCTGTTATCTGTACTTTATCACTATCAGGGTATAACACTTCCGGCCAGACACCTGTAAATCGGCTTCTTTTTGTGGATAGGATAACCACTTCTCTATGAACACATGCACCCTTAAAATATTGCTAAGTCTTGTCTTTGGTCATCGCCCCGGTAACCTTTGACACCGTGAGAACTCCTCCACTCACGAACCGGATGTAACTCGAGGATAAAGAGGCCGACCGCTACCATCCAGATACCTTAGACAGGGCAGAGAGAGAAGATGGTTTGAGAACTTCGCTGAGAGTGGATGTGACCTTCTCCCTCACCAATACCAATTCGGGAATCTAATTATCTGAACAATATTTTTAATAACTTCAATTTAAATACGATAATTAATAGCTGTGACGTAAATAAATCAAATATTTAAATTAATAAATATCATGCTCCAATTATTTTTCTAAAACATCCCAAGGGGAGCTAATTTGTTATCAGTACGCTACAGACCCCCCGATACATTGCGATACGATAACATTAGACAAACCACCAAATATCCACGTGGCGCGATTCCAACACGCCAAAAACGAGTAGCGTGAACCGATATCAAATTAGTACCAAAAATAAATGGGGCACTAATCTGATATTAGTGCGATGCGGATTTTTCAGCCGAAATAGCTCTAAGATTTCCCTTTGGGCTATAACATTTCAATATCATACCATTCTACTGGCCGTCAAAGATCTATTTGGCACAATTTGAAATTCACGCCTTAACCAAATTAGTTAAAAAAAATGCAGCCAAACTGCAAGGAATGCTCGTTTTTCTGTATTGAATTTCTATCCAACAAGATAACAATAATTCGTGAAGCTAGCGATAAATAATGCCGTTCATTAAAATACTATTCAACCTGATATTTTCAGCTTCTGTCTTTAAAATGCTCGGTACTTACGTACTATCGGAACAATGACAACGTTCAAGATAATTTGCCAAGCTGGCAACTCCGGTTTCGTACGAACGAACTGAATTGACAACTATGTGCTTTGTTTCGTATAATGTCGCCCAATACGGCTGCGATAATACGTGAATACAAAATGCCCTTTGATGTGTGTGTGTGTTTTATTCTTTTGATTTTAATTAGTTATTCAACATTTCTTAGAAGTCCTTTTTATTTTGTCATTTTCTTCATTCCTTCTTATATACTGTTTATCAAAAATTCGATAAAATTCCAGGTACTTAAGTATTATCTCAACAGTCCCCATTAATAACTCGCCAAGTTGGCAACCCCGATTTCTTATGTGTCTTACCTACTGAATCGGTAATCAGGTCCTTCGTTTCATGTAATATCGTCAAAAGGTGCGATAATACGTTAGTATCTAATTCAGTAGCGCACACAAGAGTTTTTTTAAGGGGGGTCGAAGTTCCGGGTCGAAAGTTCACCATTCTTGTATCATGCTCCTTTTGATTTTGTCAATTTTCGGGAACAAAACACAGTAAATAACTAATTATTGAATAAATAATTAGCATTAATTAATAAAATTAATCATTAATAACAAATAGTTAATTAAATTTTACGTACTATATACTATATGCTAATTACGTATTATAATCAATCGGAAAAAATATCAAGGGCTTTGAGGGGAGGAGTCCGGACCCCAGGACCCCCACCCTGCGTGCGCCACTGACCTAATTGACCTAATTCCAATTTAGTTAACACCTCTGGCCAAAAAAAATTTTTTTTTTCCAAATTGCGCCAACATTTTTTTTGTATTGGTCATGAAAAATATGCGGATAAAAAATAATTTCGTCAAGCTGATGAAAAACAAAGATGTGATCTAAAACAACACCAATCCAAAAATTCTTTTACAAAATCTTCGTAATTATTTTGTTCTTAAAAATATGATGAGCACTTTTTTTAAAAAAAATTGTGGGTACTTAAGGATTATCGAAACAATCGCCAACTTTCTAGATAACTTGCCAAGTTGGCAACCCCTTTTTCACATGTGTGGTATGTGCTGAATTGGCAATGACGGGCTTCGTTTCATATAATGTCGACAATAGATTGCGATGATACGTATATATATAATACCTACTTTACGACCTATTTGTATGCGATCTCTAAAAAAATTTATATGAACAACAGGTTGTCAAAAGCAAAGTTGGTGCTTACTTATTAGTACCAAATTAGGTCGAGTTTCCGGGACTGTGCTGTATTATAAAAACAACATTAATTTACCTGAAAAAGAGACAAAAATCAAAAAATCTAAATACATGTATGGATTGTTAAAAAACAAAATAAAACAAAAGCAGCCACAGTAATACTTAAAGATTAAGAATCCATCCAAAATGCAACGTATTATCGTACTTAAGGAAAAATTGCTAAAAAATATTCTAAAACATATTATGAATACAAGTAAGAAAACATGAAATTTGTATAAAAATTTAAAAATATTGGTACTTACACGTATTATCGCAACCGTATTAGCAACGGTATATGAAATGAAGCTCATAGTTGCCAATTCTGCGCATACCTACATCGGTGTTGCCAACTTGGGGAGTTATCTTGAACGCTGGCATTGTTGCGATAGTACTTAAGTACCAAAATATTTTATTGAAAAGAAAGACAAAGAATAATTTCCCTGTAGTGGCTCCCAAAAGTGCCTTTCAACAATTTTTCAGTTGTATGTTGACAAATGCATTTTCTGAGTTCGCATGCTAGTGTTTCAGACCTACAGACGTAATTTTTATGATTTTTTAATACGATGTTTTAGTTAAAATAAAAATAGTAACATAATTAATAACGTCAAACAATTTATCAATTTTTCTTTTTAGTAATCACTGTTCTTTTTTAATTTTTTAAATTTATATTAAGTTCAATATTGTGTTGACTTTTTTAAAGATTTTATTTGTTTTATGTTTAATTTGTATTGTTTTTTTATGCCTCAGTTACACATACTTTAGCAAGACGGCATCACAGGTTATTTTATTCGATTGTTTTTTTGTCATTCGTATTTGAACTATCAGTCCTATACACACTTGAAATTTGGTAGGTATGTTTCTTTAGTTGATTAGAGATCTTCTAAGAAAGGCCTTATGCGGAAATCAATTCCCAAGGGAGTTATGGGGGCGTAAAATACAAATGTACTTCCGTTTCAGAAATTTATGTTTTGTCCTTAAACCAAGAAACAAGGGCTGTAAGAAAGTTTTTGAATACAATCGTAAGCGTAATGCTAGGATTTAAATCTCTCTCTCAATAATTTAAAAGTAATTTATAGTTATACAACATCATGAAAAATACCCAACGAAGTAAGTGGACAACGTCTAGTAGATAGATAAATTAAAAGGAATTCATTTATTACATGACGATTGATATGCTGAATGATTTTGATAAATATTTATCAAAGATAAATTACATAAAACAATTTTGGAAATTTAAAATTTCTTTTTAAATATTACCCAAAAAATCAGTATTTTATTTTTTTTGCGTCTTCTCGATTCTATTTCAATCATGTTGAGTCTTAAAAATCCCACGCACTAAATCACCTCAAATATAATGAAATTACAACAAACCCTTTGTTATCATTAGAAAGCTGACGAGGGTCTTAGGAAAATTACTTCCTATTTACATGAGATTTTACAAAATACACCTGGGAGAAGAGCAAAACTCATTATAATATATTGGCCTTGTTATTATAAAGACGGGAAGACTCATTCCCGCTTCAGTTTTGTACTACTGCACATAATCCATCGATTATGACATATGTAAATCGGAAAAAATGGTACTAAAGAAGAAGTACCTTGTCCAAAAGCTGTCGATGTCATGAAAGTGGGTTGATGGTTTCGATCTAAGAAAAAAAATATACCAAATTAGAAAATCTGTAACATGGTGGCATCGTATCTTTTATTTTCTTATTAATCTTGCCATTATAAATAGTTTCATTCTGTGGCAAGTGAACAAAAGAAACAAAACTTTAGACCAGCTTACATTCCGTATTGCATTAGCGCGTCAGCTAATAGACGGATATTCCTCAAGAAAAAAGGAAATGACATCATGCTGGCTTCCAAGCAAAGAAATGTGTAGTTCCAGATGATGTGCGCTTAGCCAGTGTGAAAAATCATGTGCCAAAGATGGTTTCAAGCTACAGACAGTGGCGCACACAGGAATTTTTCAAGGGGGGGTCCGGTGTCGAAAGTTCCCCATTCTTGTATCATGCTCCTTTTGATTTTGTCGATTTTCGGGAACAAAACAAAGTAAAAAACTAATTTTTGAATAAATAAATAGCATTGATTAATAAAATTAATCATTAATAACAAATACTTAATTAAATTTTACGTACTATGTACTTAGAATTATAATCAATCGGAAAAAAAATTAAGGGCTTTTGGGTGGGGTTGGGGTGTCTGGACCCCCCCCCTTGTGTGCGCCACTGTCTACAGACGATGTAGGAAGTGTAGCAAAAAGAGAAAAGAAAAGAGGACCCGCTACATGTGTGCAGAATGTGATGTCCCCTTCTGGATTCATCTTTTCAGGGCAAATAATCACCATTAAATTAAGTTTTTTTATGACGGTGAATGGTTCCTTGAGAAGTATTCTTCTTACCCTAAGACTTAAATGTAAACATAAAATCTGGCGAAATAAAACATATTTCTTCAAATGCTGTTGTTTAATTGTTAATAAAACATAAAAAACTGCGAGAAATATAAAAGATAAATAAATGGTCTACGAAAAGGTTAAAATAAAAACGAAAATTCGAAAATATCAATTTTAGTGTGTTGTAGAACATTTCTCTTAGAATCATTAAGAAACTTTTCTCCTTTGGACAGATTAAACTAATTCTAAAAAATATTTAGTCCGAAACTAATGATGTTTGATTAATGCAAATTATGAAAAGATAATATTTGACTTTTTCTATAAGGAATGAACAATGAAAAAAAAATCTTCATTTAGATATAGTGAGATTATCGACTACTTTCTTTAATCTAAACTTTTTTTCATCAGAAAAAGTTTTGGAACTTTTTCTATAAATAAATCGATGTTGCGTGTTTTGTTTTTAAATTTGTTTGAACACGTTGCTCATTACATAAAAATCCTTATGTAATAATGGTTTTGTCAGGAACATCTCCTTCCAGGTGTTATTTTTAACCTATAATAAAAGTTCATGGAGTTCATACGCCATCACTCATTATCACGTAAGTAATAAGAATAATCTGTAATAACAACAATTCATCTTTAACATGTTGATGAAGTGAACCATGCTAAAAACTGCTTATAAAGTTTAAAAATTGGTTTTATATTTTTCCTTTAAATTCCTGTTAATATATATATATATTATCCGTTTTTCATCTTTTTAAATCCAAAAAATCTATCAATTTGTGAAGAAATAGCAAACAGTTTGTGATAATGAACTAAAGAAACATTCTGAAAACCATTTTTCATTAGCTTATAACAAATACTGCTTTAACAAAAATATTTATCCAGGAATCGAAAGAAAATATTTTTACTTATTATTGAGACATTTGAAAATAAAGGGCCTAGTTATAATACTAAAATGCCAACAGCAAAATTTGCTACAAAATTGAAAAATGTTCCAAAATTCTTATTAATATTCCTTTATGTATTCGGAATAAATTTACAGGAGAATAACATGTCATCCTTAGATCATCGAAGAAATCACGAAAATGCTTCTGAAAAGAAATCACGCTGTTGGATTAAATTGGCTATTATATTTCCTCATGCTTTTTTGACTCTTGGCTTTGTGTATGGATTGTTTGGTAGAGAAAACTTGACATTGTATATTTTTGGATTGCTTGATGTTGCCACATATACTGTTACATTGGACATACTTTATTCTAGAAGAGAGTCAGTAAAAATGTTATAATGCGCTTACAACAGCTGCCAAGACAAACAAAGAAAAAAATCTAAGTATTGCAGATACATGACGGTAGAACTATTACTATGGATTTCTGTCATTTACGCTGCATTGTATTTTATATATACGTTTATAGTCTACCAGCTTAAGGAAAACTCTTTGACTGAATCGGAGCAGACATCTGTTGAATATATTGGAGTTTTCCTCAAAGTACTTGTCTGGTTATTGCATGTTATATATACTTTTAACGGATTATCTGTTTGCCTTTGTCTATTTGTACAGATCTGCATGCTGATGGATGAAAAGCTTCAAATTTTAAACAACTCTCTAGACGCGATGTTGAAACGAAGAATGTACCACCTGGTGGATCTCCGAAAACAACGACGAATATTTTGCACTCTCCAACAGATAGCATCAGAAGCTAATGACATTTTTTCAGAGATATGTTTTGCATGGATTGGGAGAATTGTAATTAGAAGCATTGAAGGTGCATATAATATATCCACTGAGCAATGGAGTGTTGGAGAAATAGCTCTTCAACTACTATTGGTTTTCGAAACCGCTTATAGTATTGCCCATTTGCTAATCATGTGTTTCTATGCTGGACGTATGGCGAAAAGTAAATCAGAACTTTTGGAACCACTTTCTGGTTTGTGTGGTCTTAGCAATTCTCAAATGGAAGACTGTGCTGAAGAAATACATTTCTTCTTGTGTATTGTTGGACACTCCTCCATGTCTATGACAGTATGGAATATTTCGCCTCTAAATGTGAATTTAGCTGCCACTCTGCTTGGTGTTATCGGATCAAATGCTGTCATATTATATCAGTTAAAATCAACATAATAAGTTCTCTTGCAATCGACTGATAGCAGTGAATAGTAATTTCAATGTTTAGAAGGTAAAGTGTAATTTGATCAATGCGAAGTCAAATTATATTATACTTAAAGTGCTTATGTTAGTGTCTTTCTCTACGCAAGTTGCAGATTGGAAAATGTCTACAATTATATTTGAATACCCAGATGTAAGGGTCATTAGTTAATTATATAATGTAATTTACATAAACTTGCTAGGAAAAGTCTGCGTTAGCGTACTATTGCCTACATGAGAACAAAAAAAAAAATTAAAAACTAGAATTTGAAAAAGAATTTAAAATTATATTTTATTTAGTTCCTTTTAAGTATTCGGAATAACAAAAGTGAATTTGTTTGATTTCCTATATTATGTACACTTTATTATTTACTATCTTACTTACTATTTTACTTCTTTACCTATAATACGTGTTGATAAAAATTCCAGGAATCAAGAATATTCAAATAGTGAACGCAGACTTTTTCTACGTACTATTTGTGTGCTTTACTATTAAACTCCCGATATATTAAGTAGTTCTAATTCAAAATTAACAAATTCATGCATACTCAATACTTAAATAATAGTAAACACATTAATGAGATTTTGTTAGAAAAAGAATTATATTTTTATTAAATTTTACCTTTGCTGTATGATTTCACGAAACCCCCATCGAACGGAGTTCGATTCTAGCAAGTGTATGATAGAATACTTAAAAATCTTCTTTAGCATCATTATTAAATCAATGTTAATATTTAATATTATTTTGATTTGAAAGCACAAAGGTGTTTTCATATGAATAACTACAATAATTAAATGAAAAAAAACATTCTTATTTAAAATTGTTTGTGTACTTAATTTAATATATAAGCAATTTCTTCTACTTTTCTTACATGTTTCCTATAAGAGAATCAGTAATTTTTATAGTAAATATATATCAAACACTCTTGTTTCATTATTTTTCGTATGAAGAACGTATATTAAGATAATCTTGTTTTACTTTCCAATTGTTTCAAGTACTTTACTTTAACCTTTTATAAAGGGTGTTTTTTTGAGAGGTATAGAACTTTAAATTGCAATAAAACAACGACGTATTATTCGATTGACATGAATTTTTTTATTCGAAAGATAATCTTGCGGCATTACATTTTAAATATGATTTCTGGCATAGGACTGCTTTTAAGTTTTGCTTTAAGTAATTGCTTTTAAGTTTTTCAAAAACATTGCTAAAATTTTAGTGATTATTGTAATTTTAGTAAATTTCAGGTATTTTATTTTAAATATTGTTAATTAAATATTTGTATTTATTGGTATTGAGTCCTAAAAACCATTTATAATGTTTAAATATGTTATTTTGCTAAAAAGTATTTTGAACGTGTTCGGATACTTTAAAATTTGACAAAACATTCCAATGTAAATTAAAACAATTAAAGCATATAATTAGAGGTTTTGTCTTGCAATGAATGTTGGAAATTTGAAATAAGTAAAATATTAAATTAAAATATTAACATTCATCTCCTTAACAAGAAAGGTTTCCTTACTAAGCTGTTTAAATGCATATTAATATTTACGAAAAATGGATCTCCTGATAGCAGTACGTTCTATATTTAAAGTTTCCCAAGTGCGAATAGAGCTGGTACTTTAACAATCACATAAAATTCTTGCTAGTATAATATAGCGGTCATCAATCTTTTCCGACTCACGGAACCTTAGAACTGGAACCATAGAAGAATATAACTTAAAGCAAGAATTATAAAAAAAGTTTTTTAAGTCAATTCCTACTTCGATTAACACAGAAAAATTTTACTTTAGCTACTTTTTATTAAATAGTTACAATTTATATAAATATTAATATTAATATGGTATTGTCATCCAAAACAATCGTGTATATAAAATTTCAGTGCAACGGAACGCTTTAAAATGTGAGAAAAAACCTTTTCAAGTTTTGACCCAAGTCGCCAAAAATGATGCCAACGTGGCTGTATTTGTAATTCTTTAAATAATTAGTTTTATTTAAATAATTTTTATTAATTATAATTAAACTATTGTATTGTCATCAAAATAAACCTGCATATAAAATTTCAGCTCAATTGAGCGCTTTAAAATATATTTTATTAACGAGTGAAAATTCCACCAAGATAAATAAATATATAGAGAGTGTGAGCTAATTGTAGGAATGGAATAATATTTATAGTAGATCAACTTATTACGGGTACTTTGCGTGAAGACAATTAAAAAAATATATTGCATTTATTATTAAAAAATGTAATATAATTTTTCTGATTAATAATATTAATTTGTAATCCATGCATTACATTTAATACCTGGGACGCGTGTTGATATTTTTTTTACACAGACTGATGACGTCTAGATCTATTGAAATTATTTGCTGTCACATTTCATATTTTGTGTCTACTTTTTGCAGTGATAACTTCTTTAGGAGCGTTTTACTGAAGAGTGAATCTGAATTAAGCATCAGGTTCGGTTGCGTTACGCTCAGTTGGAAATATTCGGGTCCAGTCGGCAGTCATGCTCGCGTTGGTGACGCTCGCATAGTTTCGAAATGAAAACTTTTTAGAAGCGTGTGTGTGTTTTAAGGAAAACTTTCATGCACACTGTTCCCCGTGAAGTTGTATTTTCTTTATTTAAGGATTACTGTCATGCAGTCCACTTCCATTCAACTCCATACAGTGAACGAGAGAAGAGAAGCGCAAGAGAAAATAATTGAAAAAAAATCATTTTTACGTAGGAGATCGAAGATAAAAAGAAACAGGGATCAATTTTTTGATTCAGTAGAAAGAGAATTTAAGCACAAAATTGTGTCAAAAGAATTAAAATCTTAATTTCTAGTAATTTAAATGACGAGAAAGTTGCCAATATTTTGGTTTATATCAGTGATGACAACTAAGGGATTACGAGAAAATTAAAGCATAAATTGTGAAAAAAGTACGCAAAAATTTCCCTTTGTTTGCTTAAAGAATTTTAAGGAAAGCAAACGGCTTTTTTTCAAGTCATTTTTCCTGACCTTACATAGTATACGGCTTTATATAAGTTATATAAAATGTACTTACGTCTTATCACAACGGTATTGGCGACATTATATGAAAGGAAGCACATGGTTGCCAGTTCAGCGCGTACGACACATGGAGAACAATTTGGCGAGTTATCTTGAACGTTGCGCGACGGTACGTAAATACCATATAGACACATATATTTTATAAATATAATATGTATAAATAGCTTATTTATAAATACGTTTAAATACTTTCACTAATTGATATGTAAACCGTATATACTCCTGAATAAAAAAAAAGAATGTATAATTATTTAAACATTGCCTTTTACAGAAAATGGATGAAATAAACAAATCCACCTATAAATGGCATGAAAAAAAGAGAACTACCTTACACCCTCACATTGAAATGTTTATAGTTGGACAAGAAATCATGCGAATTTTGCATGAATTTTTAATTTAAAATTTAGAAAGTGTTCTTGATTAACGTCAAATTTGTTGATATGTCGATAAGTTGTACTGTCATCTTTATTATGGTTTTTTTCACAAATGAAAAAGGTGTATTTTTCATCAGAAAACTGTTTTGTTCCGTAAATCGTTGTACTAACGTGTTTAAAGTTATTTCGTATAACTCTGGAATGTAAACGATAAAACATTCACAATCTAGTAGGTAGCACATATAAAAAAAGACGTTTTAGTGTTATATAACTTTTTTTATTGTATTATAATAACAGTAAATAAAGTATTACAAATAAATTATGCATGAAATATAAAATTCATGGTTATAATAATTTGGATGAGCTTTAGATAATAATGGTTATACAAACTTCGTAAATCCGTTTTGCATACACATTTAGTTGCTATTTTTTATTGTGACTCATGGAACCACTGGATATGCTTCGTGAAATCCCAGGGTACTGTGGAACACGGTTTGAAGACTACTTTATCCATTATATAATGGATAAGTCGACGAAGTTAAACAGATTAAATATGCACAATCAGTTACGTTAACTGAAAGGAATTAAAAAATATGCAATGCTGTTGAAATTATGTTTTATTTCCTATGCAGTTGAAAGTAAAACTTTAAGTACAAATGATACATATATATATATCATTAAACCAATTGAAATTCCATAAGATATGTTGGGTAGTAAAATTTATACTAGATAAAAACATTTATATTGTAAAACATTGCTTTACATTTAATTTTACGTTTAAAATTTTTCGGTTTCAAATATCGAATCTGTTTTGTTAATGTTTCTATATATTTGATTTGTTTATCTTTCTCACAGCACGAGCAACGCTTGCTGAAAAAGAAAGCCTTTAGTAAGAGTTAAAATATTGTTGCGTTTTCGGGGGTTCGAAATGATTGAAGCCGAAGAGCGGGATCCAAAACAATTTTATTCTTGACCAAAACAGTCCTCCACAAATTGTAGAACAGTTCGAGAAAGTCACGTACAATCGATGAAAATACTGATAACACAGATGTAATACACTAACAAAAGCAATAGTAAACACTCAGCACAAAAATAATAACTCAATAAAAGCAATAACACACGCACTATGCAATCGTCTCTCTCTCTCTCAAGCGGAGAGGTATCACTTGCTTGAAAGCTGAGATCTGACTAACTAACTAGCCGGCTCGGGCCCTTTTATACCTTTCGGTCAGAAACCTCTGGCACTTGCCAGAATAATCTAGAAATAGAAAGGTCTAGAAAAATCCGGAAGGTATGAGAAAAGCTCAATACATAGTGTTACAATACCGCGATAGGGTTGCCAGACAGGGTTATTAGGAGCAGGGTTGCCATGGCCGCCAAGCTTATCGCCCACATTTGGCGACATATCGCCAAATTTGGCGCCAAAAATTAAGTCGCCAAATCCGTCGCCAACTTGGCGCTAGCTGCAATATTTGGCGAGTTTACCATTTAAACCAATGTTAAAGCATGGGGGCCGTGCAATGCAGTGGAAAGGATATTACAGGTAAACAGGGTTGAAATCACATTAGATACGACAAATTAGACTGTAGAAATGAACACAAATGAGTAGAAACAATTAGAATAAGACTAAATTCGTAACATTGCCCCCCTCTCAAGAACTGCACGTCCCGGGCAGTACAACCCTTCATCAGACGTTAACATAATAATAAAGCAATTGATTAAAACAATTAAATGAATATGCAATAATAAACATGTAATACATAGTACAAAATAAACACCTAATGCATAGTACAAAATAAACACGTAATGCATAGTAGAAAATAAACACTTACAAAACAACAAACAAAATTATTTACAAGATTATTTACACACTAACTTATTTATACAAGACCATGGTCAAAATAAATTACACGATAATTGACACACTAAGAATTATGGCCATAATATGGAGCAAGCCTGTCGTAATGAACGACTCTAGGCTTCGAATTCGTTGACTTACGGATCCGGATTACGACGTCGTTTATTATCTTTAAAATTGTATAAGGACCGTTCCAATGCGATTGTAGCTTAGGAGAAAGTCCTTTGCGTCGAGTCGGGTTGTAGAACCACACCTTGTCACCTTCCTTGAATTGATGTCCTGTGGCTTTTGTGTCGTACCGAGTCTTCATCTTCTCCGTCCTCAGGTTGATCCGTTCTCGAGCGAAATTGTGTACATCTTCAAAACGTGCCTGGAGATTCTGCACGTACTCCTCAGGCGATGAAGGTGTATCCGGAGGGCGACCAAACAGCAGGTCACAGGGGAGACGAAGATCTCGGCCAAAAAGCATCTGGGATGGTGAATATCCGGTAGTCTCGTGAACGGCGCTGCGGTACGCTAGCAGAAAGAGAGGAACTTTCTTGTCCCAGTCTTGTTGGTTCTTGGAGACCATCAGTGAGAGGTTATTCAGGATGGTACGATTAAACCTCTCCACCATGCCATCTGACTGTGGGTGCAAAGGTGTGGTCTTGGTCTTGTCAATTCCGAGTAGTTCACAGACCCCTTCAATACCGCAGAGACAAAATTTCTTCCTGATCGGAATGAAGTTGAAGAGGTACCCCATATCTCGATATCCAGTGCTGCACTACAGCCTCCGCTACGGTGGGGGCTTCCTGATCCGGAATGGGGTACACTTCGGGCCATTTCGTGAAGTAGTCCATGACAACAAGTAGGTACTTATTACCAGACGCAGTCCTTGGCAGAGGTCCCAGGATATCGAAAGCGATACGTTCGAAGGGTGCTCCAACATTGTAGCGATGCAGCTTCCCTCGGCTACGTATCTTTGGCCCCTTCCGAGCTGCACAGGCATCACAGGACTTGCACCACTGTTCCACGTCAGCTCTCACTTTACCCCAGAAGAATCGCTCTCGAACTCGGTGCAAAGTTTTCATGACGCCGAAATGACCTCCTGTTGGGCTGCCATGCAATTCTTTGAGTACCTCTGGGATACGAGATCGAGGAAGTACTAATTGCCACCTGAATGTCTTTCCATCCTCTGATTCGAATTTTCGGTATAGAACACCATTCCTGAGATGTAGAGAATTCCAGAGGGCCCAATACTGCTTAGTTGTAGGACTATAAGCCGAGATGTCCTGCCAACTTGGTTTATTGCTGGAAGACTCCATAAACTCTATAAGGGGTTTAATATCAGGATCCGCCATCTGGTCTTCTCGAACTTTCTCGTCACTCCAGGGATCGGGTGGCGTCGCTGTTGAAGTTGTTATCTGGCGTATAGCATAGTCATATTTGGTCTCTACTCTGGAACAATGACGACAATTTTCTGGGCATGGTCTTCTTGAAAGGGCATCAGCATTTCCATGCGAGGAGCCTTTACGATGTCTGATGTCAAAGTAATACTCGTTGAGCCGTTGTATCCATCTGGCTACCTGGCCTTCAGTATTTCTAAAATTCATTAGCCAGGTTAAAGAGGCATGATCGGTACGTAGAAGAAATTTTTGGCCATAGAGATAGTGATGGAAATGCTCGATGGCTTTCACAATAGCCAGTAGCTCTTTTCGAGTGACACAATAATTTCTTTCCGGTTTCGATAAACACTTACTCAATAAGCTACGACTCGTTCCTGGCCATCTATTTCCTGAGATAATACTGCTCCGACACTCTCATTACTGGCATCAGTGTCCAAGATAAATGGCTTGTCCGGTTGTGGATATATTAAGATCGGTGAAGACGTCAAGGCTTCTTTAAGCTGGAGGAAGGAATCTTCACATTCTTTTGTCCACTGAAACTTTTGTTTACTTTCTGTTAGCTTGTGCAAGGGTCTTGCGATGTTAGAGAACCCTTTCACAAACTTTCGGTAATAAGTACATAGTCCCAGGAAGCTTCGCAGCTCACGGAGGTTTTCAGGGCGTTTCAATTCTTTACGGCGGACACTTTTTCGGGGTCCGTACGAACACCTTCTGCAGAGATGATGTGTCCCAGATAATTGACTTCTTTCTGGAAGAACTTGCATTTCGAAGGGTTTAGCTTCAAGTTAGCGTCGCTTAATTTTGATAACACCTTCCGGATATTTTGAAGATGTTCTTCAAACGTACGCCCTCCTATTATGACGTCATCCGGGTAAATAAGGCAAGCTTCAAAAGTCAGACCCTTTAGCACGGTCTCCATCAGGCGCTCGAAAGTAGCTGGCGCATTGCAGAGCCCGAACGGCATGACTTTGAACTGCCATAGTCCTTGGCCGGAAGTGAATGCTGTTTTTCTCTATCTTCGGGATGGATCTCCACTTGCCAGTATCCGCTCTTTAAATCTAAAGTCGAGAACCATTTATGACCGGAAAGGGTATCCAGGGTGTCATCTATCCTTGGAAGAGGGTAGCTGTCCTTCTTGGTGACGTCGTTAAGTTTTCGATAGTCCACGCAAAATCTTGTGGAGCCATCTTTCTTACGAACCAAGACGATTGGAGATGCCCACGGACTCGAAGACGGTTCTATGATGTCATTTTCCTGCATCTCTCGTAGTAGTGTTCCGACCTCTTCCTGTTTAGCAAACGGCAAGCGTCTTGGGTGCTGTTTAATCGGCGGATGGTCTGCTGTATCAATTCTGTGTTGTGTCACTGTAGTATGGCCAATATCGCTACTGTTTCTAGAAAACACGTCTTCAAATTCTTGGAACAGTCTTTCTGCGGAGCTTTTCTGTTCGGGGACAATTCAACATTTTCTAGAAGGTCGGGAGTCAACTGTTGAGGCGAGTTGGATAGGAGCAAGCTCGAACTTTTGCAGACACACGTTACTGGACTGCAGGTTGCCAACACTTCACCTTTCTGGAACACTCTAGATTTTTCAGTTACGTTGCAAATTCTTACCGGGATAGTTTTCTGGAAAGGTCCACTAGCGTCGAAGCTATTAGCAATCCATTCGCTTTATTTTCCGCAGATCCAATTAGGCCAGAGTTGAAACTCACATCGTTACCGATGTATCCAGGTACTATGATTTCAGTCCTTGGGGAAATGGTAATGTTCTCGTTAGCGGTTACCTGTCGAATTGGTTCTGACCTGTGTTCAATTTTGAATATAGTGACTTCTTCGTGTATGGAACGTAATTCGTTCTTGTTGAAGTCTAGAGTGAAACCATGCTCCTTTAGAAAGTCAGTCCAAGAATGAAAGGGTCTGCAATATCTGCGACATACACAGCATGTTGGTAGGTAGCGTCTCCAAACTTGATCTTGACTTTTAATTTTCCGTGAATATCAATCTTTTCCCCCGTCACGGTCTGTAGCACCACGCGGGGTGGGGTCCAGATAAGTTTCTCTTTTAATTTTTGAGCCAGATCGTTCGAATGATAGACACATTGGCTCCTGTATCGATGATCATGTTGCAGGGAAGCTCGTTAACATGTCCCATTATAAAAATTCCTTTCTCACCGGTACTCTTTGTCGAAATTTGACACACTTGAAAATGGGGCTTTCCAAAATCTGGCAACCTCCGCCCCACGAGATGGCCATTAATTAGTTTTCCGACACCTCCTTCTGAGAGGCGCTATTAGTTTCAGCGCCTTGGCGTGCCCGGCAGCTTCTCTGCAGATGCCCTTCTCGACCGCAGGTCCAGCATTTAAGGGTCTTCTTCCCGTCTGCTTTCTGGGACATCAAAGACTCAACTCTATTCAAGAAGCTTCTCATCTGTCGCTCTAACCGCTCCACACTTGAGTTCGACGTGTCCGATTCGTTGACGGCTCGTATGGGGTGTCTGTCCTTTCGTGTTGCTTGCTGGGCTGCCTCGAATTTCATAGCAAACACTAGGGCCCCCTTTAAGTCCTTGAGATCCGCCATTCGGAGAGCTTTCTGGATTTCCGGATCACGCACCCCGTCGACGAAGTGTTGCAGCGCCAGGACTTCTCTTACTTCAGTCGGACAGTCAGAAAACGCCAAGTGAGAAAGCCTCTCGACGGACGTCGCCAGTTCTTGGAGAGTTTCGGACACTTTCTGCTGCCGTGACTTCAGCTGGAGTCTGCTGTAATCCTTCACACATTTCTCTCCGAAGCGTAACTCCAGAGCATTAACGAGAGCGTCGATATCCAGCCGCTGTGTTTCCGGCAAAGTTTGCAAAATGTCAGCAGCGTCGGCTCGAAGAGAAGCAGCTAACTGGCAGGCCTTGGTCTGGGAGTCCCACTGGTTTACATCCGCCACTATGGAGAATTGGGTCTTATACACCTGCCAAGAGGACTTTCCGTCATATGTAGAAAGCTTGATGGAAGGCTTGGAATAAGGAGCTTGAAACTTAAATTCATCCCCTTGACCAGTCATGACTTTCTGCTTCAATTTCTCTAGGTCACTCCTGAACGAGATGGAAACATCTTCTACCTTTTCGAAAATTTTCGCCTCTAGTTTGCTCTCCATATCTTCGAATTTATTTTCAAATTTGTTCTCTATATCCACAAATTTGTTTTCGAATTTATTTTCCACCGACTCGATTCTTCCTTCCATTTCTTCAAATTTCTTGTCCATAGTCGTCAATTTGTCGCCAATGCCCTTCAGATCACTTTTCAACTCTTCCTTGTTGGCGCTGATCTGCTCGTTTACGTTAGTAAGCTTGGTATTCAATTCGCCCATATTGGCATTCATGCCGGTCAACTCCGATTTCATTTCGCCCATATTGGCATTCATGCTGGCGGTCAATTTTTCTAGAAGAGTCTGGAACTGGGCCTCCATCGCTCTTGTTGTTGGCATTCAACCCCACCTCTGACACCAATTGTTGCGTTTTCGGGGGTTCGAAATGATTGAAGCCGAAGAGCGGGATCCAAAACAATTTTATTCTTGACCAAAACAGTCCTCCACAAATTGTAGAACAGTTCGAGAAAGTCACGTACAATCGATGAAAATACTGATAACACAGATGTAATACACTAACAAAAGCAATAGTAAACACTCAGCACAAAAATAATAACTCAATAAAAGCAATAACACACGCACTATGCAATCGTCTCTCTCTCTCTCAAGCGGAGAGGTATCACTTGCTTGAAAGCTGAGATCTGACTAACTAACTAGCCGGCTCGGGCCCTTTTATACCTTTCGGTCAGAAACCTCTGGCACTTGCCAGAATAATCTAGAAATAGAAAGGTCTAGAAAAATCCGGAAGGTATGAGAAAAGCTCAATACATAGTGTTACAATACCGCGATAGGGTTGCCAGACAGGGTTATTAGGAGCAGGGTTGCCATGGCCGCCAAGCTTATCGCCCACATTTGGCGACATATCGCCAAATTTGGCGCCAAAAATTAAGTCGCCAAATCCGTCGCCAACTTGGCGCTAGCTGCAATATTTGGCGAGTTTACCATTTAAACCAATGTTAAAGCATGGGGGCCGTGCAATGCAGTGGAAAGGATATTACAGGTAAACAGGGTTGAAATCACATTAGATACGACAAATTAGACTGTAGAAATGAACACAAATGAGTAGAAACAATTAGAATAAGACTAAATTCGTAACAATATTAACATGATGAACAAATATATACACAAATATTTACAAACGTATAATTTTACTTCTGAGAGAGAGAGAGAGAGAATACGCCTTTCTTAATTTAAATTTCTCCTCAAATTTTTTTTTAAATCATATAATTTGTATGCATTTTTTGAATACAAGTTCTTTTGAAGGTGATGACAGACCATAAGAACTATAATATACAGTGAAAAGCCAAAGCATTATGAACATTTACTCAATAACCCATTGCACCACCTTAGGCCTGCAAAACAACTGCAACCCACCTTGGCATGGATGTCACATGCTCCTTGTAGATGACTGGGGACAAGTTGTTCCGAATATCGAAGTAGCGGTTACGAAAAATCGATTTATTCCGATATGTGGTTGTTTTTTATCTCTAAGCAGCCTTTCTATATGAAAGTACAGATATGCTCTCTCTTCTCTCTCTCTCTCTCAGTTTAAGATCCGGCGAGCTATGTGACGGGGACAGTAATTAGAATTTATCATTATGCCTCTCTAGATACTTCAACTCAATTTGAGCCTTGTGTCATGGAGAGTTTTCCAGCCGGATAATTCAATTTTCAATTGCGAAGAGAGACGCCATGTAAGGGTGCAACTGCTTCGCAATTACATTCAGATAGTTCGTGACTTTTACAGTGAATTCTACGAATTCTAAAGGTCCTAGGGCTACACATGAGAACGTTCTCAAAGCATTACACTACCACCACTATATTTTGTATAACCTGCTACGCATGGGGAGAGCAATCCTTCACATGGAAAACTGCACTCTCTGACACACCGGCGATGTGAGGAAATAGATATTTTGATTCATCTAACCAGGCAACTCTCTTCCACTTATCCAGGGTCATGTCCCGATGTTCTCAATAACACTGTAAGCATAGTTGACTATGACGCTTAGTCAATAGAGGCAGACGAGTAGGAAGTCTGCTGTGCTGTTCCATATCCAAGTGCATGATGAACTATGTATTCCAAAACGATTGCACCTTTCTGTCTCCAATTAATTGGGCTGTCAGCTGAGACCCTGTCCGATGCCGATTTTGTTTTACTAAGTGGGAGTGTCTTCAACATCCCTTTTCTTTGATGGCCTGTGATCGTCAGCTTGGCATGTACTGTTGGTTTTACCGTCATTTGTCCACTTTGCATAAATACTAACAATAGCAAATCTTGAAGAACCTAAAAGTCATGCTGACTCTTCGGGTCATTGCAGTCTTCCTTTTATCAAATTCGATTAGATTAACAGCCTTTTCCAGCCTTCGCAAAAGTAAGGTCAAGAATGATTTCTCACCTTCTTCAGCAGCAGCTAAATGCCCCTTCCACTTAATTACGTGCCTTTAAGTTATACGGACGAGTTAATTGCTTTCATAATGTTTTTGGGACGTCAGTGTATATACGCGTGATTGTACTAAAACTGACTTATTCACAGCATTCTATTGCTCTAACTAAAAAGCGGATTAATTGGTAAATTTGGAGATAGACACTTCAAAGATCACGCAGAAAGAAAAAAGAAATTCAGTTGGAAAAATTAAATTATTTTGTTAGCGGGAGCATTGCATCGAAATTAAAACAAGTTCTGAATTACTTCAGAAGAAACGTGTATTTGTTGCAGACTATTTAACGATGCAAAGAAGCTGTTCATTGTGGTCCTCTTCATTAAGATACAAAATGTGCAGAAGATGGAATATTGAGTTCAATAGCTGAACACCAGTGATTTGTCGTACACGCATTCTTATACGGTACTTAAGATCAACCAAAGTTGCAAAAATCCCCCCCAAAAATTACGATTTTAACTGTGACCCCATAGCCAAAATGCGCACGTGAGGTCAAGAGAATGGGTTGAGTGAGAAATGAACACCTAATCCCTCCTTTTTCGGTAAAACGCTGTCGCAAAAACCTGTACAAATAAAGGAGAAAAGCGACTCACTCACTGACTCACTGACTAATCACGATATCTCCGGAACTATTAAACCTACAGCAGTGTTTCTCAAAGTGTGGGGCGCGCCCCCTGGGGGGGGCGCGATGACCCTACAAGGGGGGCGAGCATATCGAAAATTTAAAGATTTTTTTAAAAAAAATAACCGGAAAGAGAAGTAAAACAAAATGCTTTCTTCCATAATAAAAAAAAATACACACAACAACACTGACATAATTTATGTTTATTATCTGGCTTTTTTCGGTCATCAAATAGCTATCTTTGATCCCAAAATCAAATTAAAGAAAAAAACATTTCGTTTTATTTGCTGTATTTCCTCAATGAGAGATTCTTTTATTACGTTTTACAATAAAATATTACTCGTTAAAAGAAAAACGAAACCCAGACCCTGAGAAAAATTCTAAGAAGATAAACAATTAATCACTGTAATTATTATTGAAATACTGTACATTAGTTGTAGAAAAAGAAAAGGAAGACATGATTCACTTTTCAGCCAGGCTGCATAGTACGTTTGCTAATCATTTGATTGACCTTCAATCTTATGGTATGGTTATTCAATATTATTTCTCTCTCTCCGTCCCATCTTTTATGTGTTTGCTTTTCGCTTAGGGAAATTGTAAATAATAGAGTTTTACGATATTTGGAAAAGAATTGATCGATTTAACATTTCTGTAATATTAGTGAAAAGTGTCTGATTTGCGTCCTTTATTATGGTCTTGTACTTTTGAATCATTTTAGTTCAGTTTTATTGGATTTTTTCTCAAATCATCAAAGAATTGAATAGTCCTTGAAAGAAGGTAAGTATACTTTCTATAAATTAAAATATTCACTAGAATTCCGATTTGTATCGTGTACAGTAAAAATAATTCTAAACAAATGAGTGGGGTGACTGAGTCCCCTCGCACTACCATTAGCGTTAGTATCGAGTACGCGCCTGCTCCCGGGTTAAAACATTTTGAAGTCTTCTCGCTTTAAATGTTAAAAAGTAACACAATTATTCTTCATCGGAATTTTATATTCTTTTTTTCATTATTTAACATTAATTCTAAATGCTAATTCGGCGAGGTTTAAAATTACAGTTCTTTTAAATAGTTATTTACAATTATAGCATTTATCTAAAGAAAACCATTCTACATTTCTGTATACAATGTCGTGCACGCAGTTTTACTCTCCTTACAGTTCAGCTATTATATCAAGAATAATGTTTTATTTTTTTAAAAAATGAACTCGTGCGAAGAGTTGGTGTTTCAGCCAGTATACGTTTAAAGTATCAGTACGGAAGAAGGTATTTTATAAATAATTTCTTATTACTAAATTTGGCCGCGGTAGCCGAGTGGTATAGGCATAGGATCGTGGCTTGTCTTGTCACGAGTTAGAGCCCAGTACCACTAAAGACCCGCCGTGTAGGGCAGTGATGCACGTTAAATCTGTCGAGAGCTGTAAAGTCCTCCCGTTGGTGTGGTGTGGTAGTTAGGAGAGAGGGGTGCCAGCTCAGGTGTCGTCCACGTCACTTGACCATGGTTCAAAATTACGTGGTCCGTCGTCAAAAGCCCTCGTGCAGCTAAACAGTGCGACGTTAATATTCATTCAATCAATCAATCTTATTACTAAATTAAGAACAAGTTTAATAATTATTAGGGACTTCCACGGGCTTGTCTTGTAGAGGAAAGTTTTTCAAAGGAAGGTTTAATATCAGAAATTGACACTCTGAGTTATTTTTCTATATTTAGCTGAGATCTATATTTTGTCTTCAAAGCATCTACCGCAGAAAATCCGGTTTAACAAAGGTAGGATGTTGAAAATGGTAATAGTATACCAAGTGCTTTTGTTTTCAGTATAGATAATTCCTCATCCACCTCTACCCAAAATTCAAAGAGCGATTTATTACAAAATTGCCTTTTAATTTTTCGCTGGATGTGAAATCTATGAATATTACTTCTTCGGAAGTTGAGAGCCCTTCTGAAGTATCTTGAAATAGATCCCTAATCCACTCGTAACTTGCTACCAAGCTGTCCTCATCCAGAAAATACTTTTTAAAATTCTTTGCCAACATAGCTAAATGATTTTACATGTTTTAAAAACAACTTTCACATGTTGTTCTACAGATTTGTAAGTTTTAACACATATCGAGCTGGGGCTTTTTTTCCATCATTTACTTCAGTAGTGGTAAATCCAAAATTTAAGTATTTTTGAGAATATCGCCGTGATTTAATTTTCGGAACCATGCTCGTTCGTCTGTGTACTTGTTGATTCTTTATTATCATCGAATGTTCGCTTACGACTTAAAAATGTATGCAGGATTTTGTTTTAATCTACTGCCGTAAATACTTAATTACCGTGAATTACAATTAACGTGCAAATTAAAAAATGTACATTCACGCTAGATTCGGTAGCTATAGGAGTATCGAGTCGACCAAAACTGACTGGAATTGTACGAGGAAAAGCATTTTTACATGTTTTGCGCAGACGTCCGATAGGTTGCCCAGACTCACGCAAACGTACCCTATAATGCCAGATGTGATGGATATGATAGAGAGTAACATTGACTAGACTATTTTTCTAATGACATTTGTACTTTGAGAAATGAATGCTGAAGGAAATAAATCTTTAATTAAATATATCATTATGCGATCTGTTCCAATTTAAAAATTAGAGAAAGAAAAATAACATAATAATAAGTAAGTAATATATATTTTAAGTAATTTTTTCTTAAAATATATATTACTTAAAAGTTCCATATACACAAAATTTAATATACTTATCGTATTAATTTGTACGGTTTATAATTAAGATCGTATTGTAACTTTAGCGTCTCTGTCTCTCAAAGTGCATTTTTATTGCAGTAAATACATTATTGTTGTACAGGGGGCGACAAAAAAATTATGATTGAAAATTGGGTCGCCAGTATTGAAAGTTTGAAAAACATTGCATTAAGTGGTAATTGATTTTTATTCATTATCATTAAAGTATCGTATTGTCATCCAAAAAAAAACGTGTATATAAAATTTCAGTTCGACTGAATGCTTTAAAACGTGAGAAAAAAACATTTTCAAGTTTTGATTCAAGTCGCCAAAAATGATGCCAACGTGGCTGTATTTGTAATTCTTTATAATTAGTTTTAATCAATTAATTTTTATTAATTATAATTTAATTACTGTATTGTCATCCAAAATAATCATGCATTTTAAATTTCAGCTCAATTGAGCACTTTAAAATGTATTTTATTAACGATTGAAAATCCCACGAAGGTAAATAAATAATATATATAGAGTGTGAGCTAATAGTGTGTAGGAATTGAAAAAGCAACCCTAATGACTCTTTTTCGCAATCATAGAAAAATTATGTCTGAAAAATTAATTAGATTGGAAAAAGATTTTTTTTTGCCAAAATATGTCCAAAAACTACAAGCGAATCCAAAGAAAAGATAGTTTTCCAAAGAAAGAAAAAAATAGAGTTATTTATTACATTTCGTAAATGAATCATGACGAATTTCAAAATTAAGTTGAATAGATAAAAATTCAAGTTCAACGGATTTTCCAATTATTATGTAATACCGGAAACTGATAACCTAAAAAGGGATATTACAATACACAAGTAAAATTTTATAAATAAAAGTGAAATCAGATAGTTTAATAAAATCATTATGTTTTCTAAAAGTGCCATACATTGGCGGATTTTACTACTTCTCAAAAAGAATTTTCTGCTAACTTTCATAGTGGTTGCTTTATACAGATTTAATTTGAAATGAGATCAATTTAGACCACCAGAATAATACCCACACAGCTTCGTTTCTTACTCCTTTATGTGTGGTTGTGTGTGTGTGTGTGAATTATTCTTCTTAATTTAAGGTATCCGACTACGTTCGGAACCGTGATTTTGCAAAAGCGCATAAATGGATAATTTTCATAATATTTAGTGTCACTTTGATTAGAATACATGTATAAAATTGTTTTAAGGACATTTTGACAAAAAAAAATATATTTAAATACAATACTTTAACAAAAAATTTACTCAGAGTAATCTTTTTTTTCAAAATGTTCTCCTTTTATAAAAAATGCTTATGAAATAATAATATTTTGCTTATATAAAGTAAAGACTTCTCCAGAGAGTCTGAACTAATTGTTTTGAAAAATTCACATATTTTCAGAGTTACAACCCATTGAAATAATTATCGGCGTTTTTTTCTTAAAATGTCTGCCCTCTGTTGTCATAAAACATGGATAAACCCATTTCTAAGTTATATATTTCAAAAATTCTAGTTGAGCCTCTGTAGAGAGGTCTGAGCTATATACAGGCAAAATATTATCCTAATAGAAACATTTTTCACAAAAGGAGAATATTTTGAAAATGGGTCATTCTAGGTTCATTTTTTGTTAAAATATTGTACTTAAATAATTTTTTATTGTAGTACTATTCTTAAAACAATTTTATATACATTTTCTAATCTAAGTGACACTATATATTATAAATATTACCCATTTATGCACTTTTGCAAAATCACGGTTCCGAACATAGTCGGATACTCTAAGTTGAGATTTTCTTTTGTTGTACTTTTTCATTTGGAAACCTGTAAAGCATTTAACCAAATAAATAAAAATGCGGCAAAAATTTCTTTCTGCGTGAAATAAACCCGAAATTTTCCGATGAACCCTGTAAAGTCTTAAAGAGATAAGGGGAGCTCCGCATCTGGAAACCATATAAAAAGTAGCTATAACATGAAGCAGCTAATTTCGTGTTAAAAACAGCAATATTAAACTTGTAATAATCATAAGTAAAATTAAACTCTTAAATAATTCCATCCTGCTTTAAACTTGAATTGTCACAGAAATCAGTAGACATTAGAGATGAATTAAAAAATTATATTATGAATAAATATGAAGTGGAAACGCAAATATTCCTCTTTCAAAACATTCTTCTTTAATACTATTTTCATTCTTCTTTCTTTTTGTCATTCTTCTCTCTATATATTCATTGTTCTTTTTTTTTAAACTCTTTAGTTTAAAATGTTTGAATTCTACAGAGTTATTTGGCAGAATAATAAATTTTCTGAATGACTTCGATGACATCCATATTATTCAGAAATTTTGTGTTTCTCATATATTAACAAAATATTTACCTTTATTTAAGTGAAAGTAATAAATTTTAATACTTTATGTAGTAGCCTTAACTGAACATAAACTTAAATTGAACCGATTTTTCAAAAAAGAAAAATAATAATGCTTTCAAAAATAAGAAACTCAATTTATTTGGCAGTTTTTTTCCGTATTTTTTTACGTATGATATAAATAAATGTTCATTTCACAAAAGTTCTTTTTTTTAAAAACTTTTTTTTGGACTGGATACACCTGACGTCATAATCACATGACAATAGAGGTAAGCAAATAGCCATGTGCCTCGTTCGACGGAGTATTTAGGCGCCCTTTTCGAATTTGCACATCTTCTATCGTACAACAAAATGAAATACTGTAGCGTATTAAATTATCATAAAGCTAAAGAAAACTCTGACTGCAGATCAAAAACCTTCTTTGGATTTCCGCTAAAGAATCCATATTTATTAAAAAGTGGTTACAAAACTTGTGGGCAGAAAAAATTTCAAACCAACTAAGTATTCATCAGTATGTTCCGATCATTTTGAAGAAGCACGCTGTATTTATCAGCCTTTCACCAACGGAAGGACATTGAAACCGAATTCAGTGCCCACAAAATTCAGTTTTTTGGAGCCACCATCTAACCAAATTTTGCAGAGAAGGTATAAAGCTGCAATGTCACAGAAATTAAAAGATGTCCCAAAAGACATTTCGACTGAAATGTGTGAGTACTTTTTAATTATTTCATTTTCGATATTTTTTGGTTTAATCAAATACACCGATGATATTTAAAGTTTTAAACAGAGTGAAATATTTTCTGAGCATTTCGAATTCGAAGAATTCTAATTTTGCAAACAAAGAAACAGATCAGGTACCACTTCTGTGACGTATTCTGAATGCTATGTAACTGATAAATAAGTATGAAGTTGATCTACTACTTTATTTTATTTTTTTTACTTTAAGATTTTTTTCAACAATTTAACAATCAAGATAGATAAAAGTTTGAAACTGAACTGTGTATCAGTAAAGAAATTTATTCTGTTAGATTTTATTGGAATAAAATCTCAATCTTACATTTTGACATTCATTTAGTAGCAATATAAAACAAATTTTAATTTATAGAAATATGTATAAGTATCATCATAACTTTGTTCATTTCATTTCCTAACAATATGTATAATGTTAACATATATCTATAAATTTTCTGTGCTGCATTCATTTGAATTCCTTATCGTACTCTATGTTGAAAAATGTGTCGACTTCAGAGCATTTCAATTTTGCAGACACGAAGAAACCCATCACGCCACTACTTCTGGCACCTATTCGGAATCAAAAACTCGCCAAATTGGCGATTTTTCAAAATTTGGCGGAGAGGCGCCCGATTCGACAATTTCACCTTTTTATTTTAGGTAATTTTTATTTAATTAAGTTTAGAATTCATGAATAGTTACATATACATGCATAATTATGTAAAATTTTTAAAAAAAACTCTTTTAATACAGGGATGACGAACGTTACATTCTTATTAAGGCCATCACATTCCATTCCTTCCTGAATGAGCTTGCCTTTTACAAAACTGAATTAAAGAAGCGGAAGGAAATTGTACAGAAAAAGAAATTCATTGCAACCAGTGGCACACACAAAGGTTCCTAGAGGAGCAGACCCTCCCAAAGCCCTTGATTTTTTTCCGATTATTTATAATTCTAAGTATATAGTACGTAAAATTTAATTAATTATTTGTTATTAATGATTAATTTTATTAACTAATACTAATTATTTATTCAATAATTAGTTTTTTACTGTGTTTTGTTCCTGAAAATCGGCAAAATCAAAAGGAGCATGATACAAGAATGGTGAACTTTCGACCTCGGACCCCCTTGAAAAATTCCTGTGTGCGCTACTGATTGCAACTAATATCAAAAGGGACTTGTATATGAAAACCTTAACAGGGTTTCATTACAAGAGATTTTTTAGTGTGTTCAATGTTTTAAAAATTGAAAATGCTTTATGTCCACCCAAAATATTTTGCAACCCATAAATGTAGGATTTTTCGTTTGAAAAATTTTGTAAAAGGTTGAGTCATATCCTTTTCAGAGGACTATTAATGTCAGTTTTGTTTATTACCGCATTCCGAAGCAGCGCCGTCTGGTGAGCTTTCGGAGCGCCGGCTTGAATAATTTTTTGGCAGAGGCCTACTAACCCCCGCCGGTTCAAAACGTCACGTTTTTCGCGCCCAGCGCGATTTCAGTCCAAGCATGAGAAAGGTAATTAATTTCCCCGTCTTCTAAAGGTATAACTCAACTTTCAATTAATCTAATTTCTGCATGTCTCTTTCCCTTTGTAAATATTCCCTTTGTAAATTTTCCCCTTTAACTTGAAATAAATTCTTTTTTACTTAAATGAAGTATCTGCGTTTAAATGACTTTGATTCAATTAATTCATCACTAACCCTTTAATACTTACCCCTAGACAACCACCTCGCCAATTTAAAATCCCGACTTCTGAAGAGTCTGATTTTTATTCGAAGATTTTATTCGGACTCCCACATAGATATGTTTTTTATGTTTTTGGTTAAATTAAGGACAAGTATGTCCAATAGATTATTACAAATTTTATTCGAAATTTCCGTGGCAACAGCATCGCGAATTTTTAATCTCGTTACAATAGTTCTTTATAAAAAATTTAATTTATTACACACTTTCCTTACAAAAAAGACTGTTTTGGAAACAATGCCAAAACCTTTTTTGTTGGAGAATAAAGACTGCAGAGTAATCATTGACTGCACGGAATTTCCGATTCAAAAACCCAGCAGTCTTTTGCAGCAACAAATGTCTTTTAGTTATTATAGAAATTGTAATAACCTGAAATGCATGATTGGTATTATGCCTTCAGGGGTGATCTGCTTCGTATCAGATTTACGTTGTTGCAGCATTTCGGACAAGGAACTTTACCTCGGAAGTAAGCTGATGGATCTTCTTGAGCCAAATGATGTAGTAATGGCTGATAAAGACAAAGCAGAGTTAGACAAAATAGGTTGCTGCTTCCAAAATAGGTTCAATTTCAGGCTGCTGAAACTGTAATTAACAGCAAATTATCTAACAAGCGAGTTACTGTGGAAAGAGCTATTTCAAGAATAAAACAATACAAATACTTTGAAAGGGCTCTTCCCTATGAAAGTTTACATAATGTTAACAGTGTATTTTTTATTACATGCATGTTATGTAACTTTCATGACCCCTTAACAAATATAACATAAGAAAGCACTTAAAATAATGTTCTACTTGTGTGTATGTACTTATTCTATGTGCATACACACATTTATAAAAATTTTCAATTCTTAAATTTTAGCAATTCCAAACAGAGAAGCATTGAAATAATTCTTAGTAAGATATTTAGAAGCTATATTTTATTTTTTATTCTTTCATAAATTATATCAATACTGTTGCCAACTAAAACCGAGCTCCATTCTCCTCATTTTTGTCTTCACAAAAGAAACTCTCCTAAAAGGATATTGGATAGATGTAGACTTCTACAAGAATGTAAATATTTCAAAGCAAATTTGTGTTTATTTTAAATTAAGTTATATAGAGAACATATAATGTTAACTTAAATCTTACTTTTTTACACATCTTCAGAGTAGTTCAGAGGTACTTCAGTATTTAATTATCTAAAATTAGAACACAAGAATCTGATACGTGTCATATCAAAAACAATTATATATATGTATAACTTATTTTACTTAATAATTTTAGAATATTGCAGGGGGAAAAACACGCTTCTGATTTACTACAGAAATGGAAAAATATTTTATTTTACTATAGCTTCATTAATGTTTATACTTGATGATAAAGTGGACACGAGAACAACAACAACAACTTGATGATAAATTAAGTGTATCTCTTTCGAACATTAGAAATTAAAATTATCATTTACCATTTGTAAAATTACACGTAAAAAAACTGTGCATCATTTTAAAAATCTTTATTCACTGCACTATTTTAGTTAAAAGATATAATTTATTGAGAGAGAGAGAATTGAATTTCAAATATGTGGTAATACATTAAGGCAGTGTTTCTCAAACTGTGGGGCGCGCCCCCCTGCGAAAATAAAAGATTAAAAAAATTTATTTACTGGAATGAAGTAAAACAAAATACTTTCTGACATGATAAAAAAATACACATTTACACTGATAAAATTTATATATCTGTGATATTACGTCATAAAAAAATTAAAACTTCTACTTCTATTACGGTTTCTTTTCAAACCAAAATGAGAAAAAA
Organism: Trichonephila clavipes; assembly: GCA_019973935.1. Classification (NCBI taxonomy): domain Eukaryota; kingdom Metazoa; phylum Arthropoda; class Arachnida; order Araneae; family Nephilidae; genus Trichonephila; species Trichonephila clavipes. The sequence goes on along the minus strand of BMAU01000809.1, from coordinate 4,350 downwards.
CAAAACCCAGACCCATAATCGAAAAAAAATTTTAGGAAGATAAACAATTCATCACTGTTATATTATTGTCATCAGCTGTAGGCAGCAGAATGTAGTTGCTGCGGTTTGACCTTCGAACTTACTTGTACGGTTAGTTACGTCCCTGCTCTTATGTATTTGTTTTTTCATTTAGGGCAGTTGCAAATAAACTATTTCTGCTGCGATTTTTTCCTTGTAAAATATTTTTATGATTTTTGGAAAAGCACAGAGAGCACTTTTGAAGGATTACTTGGCCAAGATTTATTTCTATGAGTTATTCCCAAAAATATAAAAAAGCATAATGAAAAACGTTATACATAATTTTTTTTTAACATCCATATTGTAATAAATACACTTTTATTACGGAGCTGTCACGCCGAGCACAGAATGCACGAAATCGGTAATTCTGGCAAAACTGTTTAATTGTTACCAATGGCTCTGACACTATCATCCTCTTTGACAGTCTTAACGTGTGAACTAAAATATATTTGTCACATATCTCCCCCTCTTTTTTGGGAGTAACAAACGTTTTTTTTTACAATCTTAAGGTACTTGTTTTGACTGAGTTCCCGGTGGGATAACTTATTTTGCGAAATATTTTCTGTGTTCTTGAAAGTAGGTGAGTATATTTTCTCTTAAGTAAATTATTCACTGTAATTACGATTTTTATTGTGTACTTTAAAAATAATTATAAAAAAAATTGGGGTGGCTCAATAACCCTACTCGACCATTAGTATTGAGTGCGTGCCTGCTCCAGGTTTAAAACATGTTGAAATCTTATCACTTTAAATATTAAAAAAATACAATTATTTCTCATCGGAATTTTATATTATTGTTCATTATTCAACATCAATTCTAAATGCTATTTCTGTGAGGCTTAAAATTACAATTCGCTTGAAACTAATTATATTTGAGCAATCATTTTAAAAAAATCATTTTACATTTTTGTAAACATTGTTGTGCACTTGGCTTTACTCTCCTTAAAATTCAGCGATTATATCAATAATGTTTTATTTTCCTTTAAATGAACTCGTGCAAATAGCGGGTACTTCAGCCGGTATACTTTTAATGTATCAGTGCTGCACAGAGTATTTTATAACTAATTAATTAATGCTAAATTATGAACAAGTTTAATAAGTATTAGCGACTTCCATGGGCTTGTCTTACAGAGCAAATTTTTCAAAGGAATGCTTATGATTAGAAATTGACCCAATGAGTTATTTCTAAAAAAAAGCTGATATCTCTATTTTGTCTTTTAAGCAGCCGCCGAATTTTGCAATATGTTCCAATTTAAAAATTAGAGAAAGGAAAAATAACATAATAATTATCCTATTACTTATTATTTTTTTTGCTTAAAAGCAACATATACAAAATTTAATACTTATGTCATGAATTTGTACGGTATATAATTAAGATTATTGCTTTAGCGTAAAAAAAAGTGCATTATTATTGCATTCAGTACATTATTAATGTATAAGGGGGGCGCGATAAAAATTGTGATTGATAAGGGGGGCGCCAGTATTGAGAGTTTGAGAAGCACTGACCTACAGACTTGAAATTTGGTAGGTAGGTTCCCTTCATGGAGTAGACGTCAGCTAAGAACGGATTTCGCAAAGTTCGAACCCCAAGGGGCGTTATGGGGGTTTAAGGGGCGTTATAGATAATTATTTCCATTACTAAACTATTAGATGTACAATCGTGAAAAAAACTTGGTACACAGATTTCTTTCATAAAGTAGAGATTCCCTACATAATGATTTTTACGAAAATCGACCTCCAAGGGGCGTTGAGGGCGCTTAAAAGGCGTTATACATAATTATTTCCATTTTTAACATATTAGACGTACAGTCTTGAAATTTGGTAAGCGGTTTCCTTCCATAGAGTACAGATCCCCTACAGAATGGGTTTCGTGAAAATCGACCCCAAATGGCGTTGTGGAGAATTAAGGGGTGTTATAGACAATTAACTCCTTTTTTAAACTATTAGACGTAAAATGTCAAAATTGAGTAAGCAGATTCCATTCACTGAGTAGAGATCTGTCATAAAATGGACTTTGTGAAAATGGTTTCCTAAGTGGCGTTGCGGGGGCTTAAGGGGCATTATAGATAATTATTTCCATTTTTAAACTATTATACGTACATTCTTGAAATTTAGTAATCGGATTCTTTTCATAGAGTACAGATCCGCTGCAAAAAGAGTTTTGTCAAAATCGACTCCCAAGTGGCGTTGTAGAGTATTAAGTGGCGTTAAAGGCAATTAACTCTTTTTTTAAACTATTAGATGTAAAATCTCGAAATTTAGTAAGCTGATTCCATTCATTAAGTAGAGATCCGCTATAAGATGGGTTTTGTGAATATCGTTCCCTAAGTGGCGTTGCGGGGGCTTAAGGGCGTTATAGATAATTATTTCCATTTTTAAACTATTAGACGTACAGTCTTAAATTTGATAAGCGGATTCCTTTCATAGAATACACATCCCCTACAGAATGGGTTTCGTGAAAATCGACCCCAAATGGCGTTGTGGAGAATTAAGGGGCGTTATATAGGCAATTAACTCCTTTTTTAAACTATTAGACGTAAAATCTTGAAATTGAGTAAGCAGATTCCATTCACTGAGTAGAGATATGCCGTAAGATCGGTTTTGTGAATATCGTTTCCTAAGTGGCGTTGCGGGGCTTAAGGGGCGTTATAGATAATTATTTCCATTTTTAAATTATTAGACGTTTAGTCTTAAAATTTGGTAAGCGAATTCATTTCATGGTGTAGAGATCCGCTACAAAATAGTTTTGTGGAAAATTGATCCCCAAGGGTCACTGAGGGGGATTAAGGGGCGTAATAGATAAATATTTCCGCTTTTCAACTAATAGAAACACCTGCATGAAAATTAGAAGGTATGTTCCATTCATGGAATAAAGTTCCTTTTACAAAGATTTTTGCGAAAACGGACCCCCAAAGGAGTAGGGTTGCGAGGGATTAAGGCGTGTTATAGAAAAATTCCTGTTTTTGAATTTAACTCATTTACTTGAAATTTGTTGAGTACTTTTCTTTAGTTGAATAGAGTTCCAATAAGATTGGATTTTACGGAAATCAACTCCAGGGGGAAGCAGGGAGAGTTATTAGGGCGTATTGATAGACAAAATTCCCGTTTTCGAACTGCTAAGACTACAATAATAAAATTTGGTTTGCATGCTTCTTTTGTTGGATTGGAATCCGCTAAGAGTGCTCTCAATGAGGTATTGATGATAAAAATTCCGTTTTTGCTCTGTTAGATTTAGACTTGAAATTTAGCACGCATGTTTATTTTATGGAGTAGAGATCCACTGAAAGTTGCTTTGGTGGAAATCCACTTGATTATTAGGTTAAGTGAGCGAAAAAAATCTTTCTCCTTCTATTTTAGATATAAATAGAAATTAGATATTATAATTTATGTTCTTTTTATGTCAAGGGGAGAGAGTGTAACAGCTATAAATGTATTTTTCAATACAATCGAATTCTTAACGCTAGATATCAATAATTAATATATATGTAACTAGTATATATATATATACAACACCGTGAAATACCCAGTGAAGCGAGTGGATAACGGCTAGTTATAAATATACAGCACACCATTCTACATAAAAGTGGGAGAGGTAAGGCACTTTCTCTGATGAAGTTGAAGACGAAACTATTGGGCCTTTCTCGATATCTAAGGGCCTTCACAGAGTCTATTACTAGTCCCCTAGTGTCATTTTTTTCAAAGAAAGGGATTTTTAAGGAAAATATAGGAAGTGAATCCACACCAGTGGGCAACATAAGGCGAGTGTAGTGGACTTGGGTGAAAGGTAAGTGAATTTTCCAATGCCGAAATTCGTCAGTTTTGGGTTTTCACCTTTCCATTGAGAGAAAAATAATCCTCGTCACTTTAGATGATGATCACGGCCAGTTTTCATTGACTTTCACTCTGGCAAAAAAGTCAGTGCAAAAAATAAGCCATGGTCAATGTCAATACAAACAATTACTTGTAACGGCTGGTCAAATACGGAAAAAAGTATACTATTTTACTCAGCATTTTTCTCATTGTTTAAATACTATATGCATAATTGTAGTGACATTGCATCTGCTCTACTGACATCATGATCATTCGTCAACCTCTACAATGTTTGTTGCAACATCTGAAGCGACATCTGCGCTGATAGGCTTTCGCCCTCTACCATATTGACCTCACAACGAACACTTTTCTTAGAAACGAAGTATCATGTCTAACCCCCTCCCTGTGGAGAAATTCCCTTCGGGGAGGAAACTTGTTTTGACAACAACCTGCGTAAAGAGCAGCTACAGCATTTTCTCGATTT
>BMAU01000808.1:0-114124 GCA_019973935.1 Trichonephila clavipes | reverse complement strand
CATTGAATTAGAATTGTGGTATTTCTTAAATTAATGCTTTGTTCTCACTTGCATATTTCTCTTTCTGGTATTATCACTAGATCTATTGATCAGTTTTTTTCTATTCTTGATAGATTAAAATTATACTTAAATTTGAAAAATAATTTCAGTCTAACAGTAATTTATATTGTTTCATTATAACATATATGAAAATTTAGCTGTGTAATATATTTATTAATGGGGTATTTAGGTCAGAATTTCCTATACTTTTTCTTAAATTGGACTACTTTTATACTGTCCAACATGCATGTGTATTATACCTTAATTTATCTCACTTCTCTTCCTTGTTAGTTACTGTGACATTTGGTTGTAATAATTTCATATTAAATCCCATAAAAATTAGCATTAATTTTTAACACAGTTATAATTGTAGCCGAAGTAATGAGGAAATGTTTATATAGCTGCTAATATTTATGTCTCTCTTCAATTAGAAAAGAAATTTTAGTCCTTGTGAGTGTACATTTCAGTTAAGTTTCAGAAGAATGTTATTTTTACAGTCATTTTGTAGTCCTTTACTTTTATCAGATGAACAAATGATATAATTAGTATACATTTTATTTCATCTTGCTTGATTTAACTGGTAATCATTTAAATTAAGTTTGAATACTCGTAGTGTAATACGTCTCAGAAATGGCCTAATCAGGGACATAATTTTTTCAATAGAATTTGACCATGTGGTATTGATTCGGAACAATTGAATCTAATTTGTCAGGAAATTGTGTGACTGTTAAATAAATGCATAGTTGTTTGTTCTTCGATGTCTTTCTTTGTTTTTTTTGACACTACTTGTTTTCAAATTTATCAGCAGGAATATTACATGGAAACTAATCTTTTTAATTTTAAATTACAGCAAAATTTAATTGTATATTATGAGAAATTTTCTCCCTGTTTCTAACAAACATTATTTAAATGGTATATATTTCTTCACATAGTTATACATGTTATAACATATATATACACATAATATATTTTTAAATCTAATTCTTTTTAATATTAATTATGTTCTTCTGATGTTTTTCAACACAGAATTATTCTGCCTAGTTTTAGGAGCTTCATCATGCATAGATATCTTTCCTTGAATTTTGGCTCCTCTTACCTTTTCTAAATTGGCATATTTGTTTGCAATAGAAACCTTATAAAACCCAAAAGAATTAGCATTAGCTGACAAATCCAGAAGATATGAGGCACTGTGTACAGAGGCTTGTGTTTGTTAAGCTTTCGAGGCTCTGTGACTTGTTGGTGTGGTGTGGTAGTTTGGAGAGTGGTATTCAGCTCACATGTGTTCCTCGTCCCTTGAGCCATTTCAAAAAGATATTAATGCGTAGTTACTTGCTCCTCTGTATGTTTGTCATTGTATTTGCACTAACACTACATTTTTTTTTCAATTTTATATCATATAGTCTAAACTTATTTTAATTTTAAATTTTAAATTAGTTTTATTTATTTAATTTATTGTGAAATATACTTTCCTTCTCTCTACCAAACTGTTTTTACATAATATTTCTTTCTTCCTATAGTCAGAATTAGTACATAATGTGCGATTAATGTATTTCTAATTCTAAGTTTTTTTAATGCAAATTTTTATTCAATATGTTTTTCAGTTAAGGATTTTCTTGTTTATTCAGCCTCCTTTTAGGTGCTTCATTATGCATTGGTATAATTCCTTAAATTTTGGCTGCCTAACTCGCTGTACATTGATATATTTCGTTGCAATAGATTCCTATTAAAACCCAATAAAATTAGCATTACTTGACAAACCCAAAAGAATTTAAGTCTTCATAGTAATATATTTAGCACTTAAAAGACACACAGTAGAGAGGCCAGTGCACGTTAAATCTTTTTAGGCTCAGAGTCCTGCTGGTGGTGAGGTGTGGTAGTTTGCACACAGGTTGCCTGCCGAGGTGTCTTCCTCATCCCTTAAGCGCAGTTCAGAATTATTCAATGCATTTCTTTTACTATATATTTGTTATTGAATTTTTGCTGACACTACATTTTTCCCCCATTGTACTAGCATATATATATATTCTGGAATCAATTTAATTTTAAAATTTGAAATATTACTTAATTAAAATAATTTTAAAATATATTTAATTAATTGTGAAATATACTTTCCCTCTCTTAAGAAACTTTTTTTATGTAACATTTATTTATTTCCTTAGTCATACATAGTATAGAATGTACATTTAAGATATGTTTAAATGTAATTCCTTTTAATGTAAATTTTTATTAAATATGTTTTTCAGTTAAGTATTTTCTTTACTTGCTTATTTAGCCTAGTTTTAAAGCGGTCATTATGCTTAAGTATTTTTCCTTCAATTTTGGTTCTTACCTATTTTAGATTTTCATATTTGATTGCAATAGAAACCTGATAAAACTTAATAGAATTAGCATTAGCTGACAACTCCAGAAGAATTGTAAACTGTGTAATGAGACAGGTGCCACTTAAGTCCTACCATCTACAGATGCTTGGTATATTTTTCGAGGTTGAGAGACTTGTTGTTGGCGAGGTGTGGTAGTTTGGAAAGGGGTTATTAGCTCACATGTGTTCCTCATCCCTTGAGCCATTTCAAGAGATATTATTGCGTACTTATCTGCGTTTCTGTATGTTTGTCATTTTATTTTCACTGACACATTTTTTTTTTCAATTTTATTTTATGTATATAGTCTAAACTTATTTTAACTTTAAATTTTAAATTAGTTTTATTTATTTAATTTATTGTGAAATATACTTTCCTTCTCTCTACCAAACTGTTTTTACATAATATTTCTTTCTTTCTATAGTCAGAATTAGTACATAATGTGCGATTAATGTATTTCTAATTCTAAGTTTTTTTAATGCAAATTTTTATTCAATATGTTTTTCAGTTAAGGATTTTCTTGTTTATTCAGCCTGCTTTTAGGTGCTTCATTATGCATTGGTATAATTCCTTAAATTTTGGTTGCCTAACTCGTTGTACATTGATATATTTTGTTGCTATAGATTCCTATTAAAACCCAATAAAATTAGCATCACTTGACAAACCCAAAAGAATTTAAGTCTTCATAGTAATATATTTAGCACTTAAAAAGACACATAGTAGAGAGGCTTGTGCACGTTAAGTCATTTTAGGCTCAGAGTCCTGCTGTTGGTGAGGTGTGGTAGTTTGCACAGAGATTGCCTGCCGAGCAAATTTTCAAAATTTGCATTACTTAATAGCTGAAACTTATCCCTTTGTACTACTGTTATTTCTTTCTTCCAGGTTCTCTTTAAATATTGAAAGTAAAATCTGAGTGAATACGTTTTGCACTTGTCATGCATTGAACATTTCCTGAGCTGACTCTGATGTAATTATGTTTTTTTTTTATTTATTAGTATTGTTATCTACGTCTTTTTATTGATTCTTGATAATCATGTGAACAGTAGTTTACCAATGAAGAATAATCTGCTTCACGTTTTTCCAAAATTCATTCACAACAAATCTTTTCAGGTGAAATTAATAACTCCTTTTAAATGCTTATGGTCGAGGGAGGCATAGTGAGAAATGCTTATCTATCGTTTCTGCATTTTAAGTTGCAGAAAATAATTTGACAAGTCTGTTCAATGATATAAATAAATGTCATGCAGGGAATATTTTATCACGCTACTTTTATGATTAAAATATACTACATTGAATTAGAATTGTGGTATTTCTTAAATTAATGCTTTGTTCTCACTTGCATATTTCTCTTTCTGGTGTTATTATCACTAGATCTATTAATCAGTTTTTTTCTATTCTTGATAGATTAAAATTATACTTAAATTTGAAAAATAATTTCAGTCTAACAGTAATTTATATTGTTTCATTATAACATATATGAAAATTTAGCTGTGTAATATATTTATTAATGGGGTATTTAGGTCAGAATTTCCTATACTTTTTCTTAAATTGGAGTACTTTTATGCTGTCCAACATGCTTGTGTATTATACCTTAATTTATCTCACTTCTCTTCCTTGTTAGTTACTGTGACATTTGGTTGTAATAATTTCATATTAAATCCCATAAAAATTAGCATTAGTTTTTAACACAGTTATAATTGTAGCCGAAGTAATGAGGAAATGTTTATATAGCTGCTAATATTTATGTCTCTCTTCAATTAGAAAAGAAATTTTAGTCCTTGTGAGTGTACATTTCAGTTAAGTTTTAGGAGAATGTTATTTTTACAGTCATTTTGTAGTCCTTTACTTTTATCAGATGAACAAATGATATAATTAGTATACATTTTATTTCATCTTGCTTGATTTAACTGGTAATCATTTAAATTAAGTTTGAATACTCGTAGTGTAATACGTCTCAGAAATGGCCTAATCAGGGACATAATTTTTTCAATAGAATTTGACCATGTGGTATTGACTCGGAACAATTGAATCTAATTTGTCAGGAAATTGTGTGACTGTTAAATAAATGCATAGCTGTTTGTTCTTCGATGTCTTTCTTTGTTTTTTTTGACACTACTTGTTTTCAAATTTATCAGCATGAATATTACATGGAAACTAATCTTTTTAATTTTAAATTACAGCAAAATTTAATTGTATATTATGAGAAATTTTCTCCCTGTTTCTAACAAACATTATTTAAATAGTATATATTTCTTCACATAGTTATACATGTTATAACATATATATATACACATAATATATTTTTAAATCTAATTCTTTTTAATATTAATTATGTTCTTCTGATGCTTTTCAACACAGAATTATTCTGCCTAGTTTTAGGAGCTTCATCATGCATAGATATCTTTCCTTGAATTTTGGCTCCTCTTACCTATTCTAAATTGGCATATTTGATTGCAATAGAAACCTTATAAAACCCAAAAGAATTAGCATTAGCTGACAAATCCAGAAGATATGTAGTCTGTGTTATGAGGCACTGTGTACAGAGGCTTGTGCTTGTTAAGCTTTCGAGGCTCTGTGACTTGTTGGTGTGGTGTGGTAGTTTGGAGAGTGGTATTCAGCTCACATGTGTTCCTCGTCCCTTGAGCCATTTCAAAAGATATTAATGCGTAGTTATCTGCTCCTCTGTATGTTTGTCATTGTATTTGCACTAACACTACATTTTTTTTTCAATTTTATATCATATATATAGTCTAAACTTATTTTAATTTTAAATTTTAAATTAGTTTTATTTATTTAATTTATTGTGAAATATACTTTCCTTCTCTCTACCAAACTGTTTTTACATAATATTTCTTTCTTCCTATAGTCAGAATTAGTACATAATGTGCGATTAATGTATTTCTAATTCTAATTTTTTTTAATGCAAATTTTTATTCAATATGTTTTTCAGTTAAGGATTTTCTTGTTTATTCAGCCTGCTTTTAGGTGCTTCATTATGCATTGGTATATTTCCTTAAATTTTGGCTGCCTAACTCGTTGTACATTGATATATTTGGTTGCAATAGATTCCTATTAAAACCCAATAAAATTAGCATTACTTGACAAACCCAAAAGAATTTAAGTCTTCATAGTAATATATTTAGCACTTAAAAGACACATAGTAGAGAGGCTTGTGCACGTTAAGTCATTTTAGGCTCAGAGTCCTGCTGTTGGTGAGGTATGGTAGTTTGCACAGAGATTGCCTGCCGAGGTGTCTTACTCATCCCTTGATCCCGTTTGTACACTGAATTATTCAATGCATAGTTATCTTTTTTTATATATTTGTCATTGAATTTTCACTGACACTACATTTTTTTTTTTTCCGAATGTATCATATGATATATTTATGCTAGAATCAATTTAATTTTAAAATATTACTTAATTAAAATGATTTTAAAATATATTTAATTAATTGTAACAAACATTATTTATGTAACATTTATTTCTTTCCTTAGTCATACATAGTATAAAAATGTACATTTAAGATATGTTTAAATGTAATTCCTTTTAATGTAAATTTTTATTAAATATGTTTTTCAGTTAAGTATTTTCTTTGCTTGCTTATTCAGCCTATTTTTAGAGCCTTTATTATTATGCTTAAATATTTTTCCTTCAATTTTGGTTCTTCTTAACTGTTTTAGATTTTAATATTTGATTGCAATAGGAACCTGTTACAAAACTTAATAGAATTAGCATTAGCTGACAAATGCAGATGAATTGTAAACTGTGTAATGCAACAGGTGCCACTTAAGTCCTACCGTCTACAGATGCTTGGTATATTAGGTCTTTTTGTATGGCTTTTTAGTTTAAATTGAGAGCTTTGTTGTTGTCGAACATGGTGTGGTAGTATGGATTTATCATCTTTTTTCACAAACCCAAAAGACTCTTTTTTGTAATGATTTCATAGTTTGCATATAAATGATATAGCACGCATTGTTGAGTGCCTCGGGTCCTATAATTGAGGTATGGTAGTTTGGAAGGGGTTATTTGCTGCACATGTTATTCCTCTCCCTTGAGCCATTTCAAAATATAATTTTACCTTGTCTGCATTTTCTGTATGTTTGTCATTGTATTTTCACTGACACAACATTTATTTTCCAATTTATTATCACATAACATATGATCTAAACTTATTTTAATTTTAAATTTTAAATTGTTTTTTTACTTAATTTATTGTGAAATATAAGTTTCCTTCTCTCTACCAAACTGTTTTTTCATAATATTTCTAATCTTCCTATAAGAATTAGTTTATAATGTGCAATTGAATTAATGTTTCTAATTCTAATTTTTTTAATGTTAAATTTTTATTAATATGTTTTTCAGTTAAGGATTTTCTTTCTTGTTTATTCAGCCTAGTTTTAGTTTATCAGCATCATTATGCAATGGTATAATTTTTAAATTTTGGCTGCCTAGCTCATTGTACATTGATATATTTGGTTGTAATATTTCCTATTAAAAACAATAAAATTAGCATTATATGACAAACAAAAGATATTTTAACTTCGTAGTAATATATAATATATTTTTAAAACAGACATTGTAGAATATTAATTATGCATGTTAAGTCTTTTCAGGCTCAGAGTCTTCCTGTTGGTGAGGCGTGGTTTTTGGAGAGGGATAGCTACCTTCATGTGTATCCTTTCCCTTGAACCCCATTTGAAACTGTGCTTCTGTTTCAATGGGCATATTTGCTTCCAATGGAAACTTTTTTAAAAACCCAAACACTTACTCACTGTGTAAATGAGAAATGTCTAGTTTTATAAGCACTATTATAGTATATGTCTTTTTTAAATAAGAAAAAAAAATTGTCTCTTTGAGTGGTCATTTAATTTATGTTGTAAGATAATGTTATTTTGGTCTATTGGCATTCTTTTACACTTTTATCAGTTTTACAAATGATTTTTTTTTACATAAAATTTCTCTGACCTTTACGGAATTAATTTTTTTCTTTTTTTGTTAATGCAGCTTTTTATCATATATATAGTTTAAACTTATTTTTATGAGTTTATTTTTTATTGTAGTATTTATTTAACGAATTGCTAGTCAGTGAAATATGTTTTTCTAGTAGCATTTGATCAAACTGTTGTATTGAATAATTGCAGTGTATTTGTTTTTAGTCAGGAAAATTAATTCACCTTTGGTCTTTAATGATTTCTAATTCTAATTTTTTTTATGGGAATTATTATTCAATTTTTTTCAGTAATAGGCCGTTTTTGTTTTTGTGTATTAATTTTCAAAAAGAAATATTTCTTTTTGAAAATTATTCATAAGCATAAAATAAAATTGACTGTTTTTACAGACACACTATTGATGCATTTCAAGCGTTCTTCAATTGAATTTTTAGAATAAATGTATTTAGGCAAAATCATTGCTGTAACAAGCAATTTGACTTCTTGTGTTTAATAATTTAAGAGAAAGGGTACAAATGCATGCCTTTAAAGAGATGAAGCGTTTTTTTTTTTTTCTTCTGTTGGTGTTTTTAATCTGTTGATGCTCAAAATTTGCATTACTTAATAGCTGAAACTTATCCCTTTGTACTACTGTTATTTCTTTCTTTCAGGTTCTCTTTAAATATTGAAAGTAAAATCTGAGTGAATACGTTTTGCACTTGTCATGCATTGAACATTTCCTGAGCTGACTCTGATGTAATTATGTTTTTTTTATTAGTATTGTTATCTACGTCTTTTTATTGATTCTTGATTCTTCATGTGAACAGTAGTTTACCAATGAAGAATAATCTGCTTCACGTTTTTCCAAAATTCATTCACAACAAATCTTTTCAGGTGAAATTAATAACTCCTTTTAAATGCTTACGGTCGAGGGAGGCATAGTGAGAAATGCTTATTTATCGTTTCTGCATTTTAAGTTGCAGAAAATAATTTGACAAGTCTGTTCAATGATATACATAAATGTCATGAAGGGAATAATTTATCACGCTACTTTTATGATTAAAATATACTACATTGAATTAGAATTGTGGTATTTTTCTTAAATTAATGCTGTGTTCTCACTTGCATATTTCTCTTTCTGGTATTATTATCACTAGATCTATTGATCAGTTTTTTTCTATTCTTGAGTGATGTCAATCATTTTTACGTTTTGTAGTTTAGATTAAAATTATACTTAAATTTGAAAAATAATTTCAGTCTAACAGTAATTTATATTGTTTCCTTATAACATATATGAAAATTTAGCTGTGTAATATATTTATTAATGGGGTATTTAGGTCAGAATTTCCTATACTTTTTCTTAAATTGGACTACTTTTATACTGTCCAACATGCGTGTGTATTATACCTTAATTTATCTCACTTCTCTTCCTTGTTAGTTACTGTGACATTTGGTTGTAATAATTTCATATGAAATCCCATAAAAATTAGCATTAATTTTTAACACAGTTATAATTGTAGCCTAAGTAATGAGGAAATGTTTATATAGCTGCTAATATTTATGTCTCTTTCAATTAGAAAAGAAATTTTAGTCCTTGTGAGTGTACATTTCAGTTAAGTTTCAGGAGAATGTTATTTTTACTGTCATTTTGTAGTCCTTTACTTTTATCAGATGAACAAATGACATAATTAGTATACATTTTATTTCATCTTGCTTGATTTAACTGGTAATCATTTAAATTAAGTTTGAATACTCACAGTGTAATACGTCTCAGAAATGGCCTAATCAGGGACATAATTTTTTCAATAGAATTTGACCATGTGGTATTGACTCGAACAATTGAATCTAATTTGTCAGGAAATTGTGTGACTGTTAAATAAATGCATAGCTGTTTGTTCTTCGATGTCTTTCTTTGTTTTTTTTTTTTACTACTTGTTTTCAAATTTATCAGCATGAATATTACATGGAAACTAATCTTTTTAATTTAAATTACAGCAAAATTTAATTGGATATTATGGAAATTTTCTCCCTGTTTCTAACAAACATTATTTAAATAGTATATATTTCTTCACATAGTTATACATGTTATAACATATATATATATATACACATAATATATTTTTAAATCTAATTCTTTTTAATATTAATTATGTTCTTCATGCTTTTCAACACAGAATTATTCTGCCTAGTTTTTTAGGAGCTTCATCATGCATAGGAATTTTGGCTCCTTTTACCTATTCTAAATTGGCATATTTGATTGCAATAGAAACCTTATAAAACCCAAAAGAATTAGCATTAGCCGTCAAATCCAGAAGATATGTAGACTGCGTTATGAGGCTTGTGCTTGTTAAGCTTTCGAGGCTCTGTGACTTGTTGGTGTGGTGTGGTAGTTTGGAGAGTGGTATTCAGCTCACATGTGTTCCTCGTCCCTTGAACCATTTCAAAAGATATTAATGCGTAGTTATCTGCTCCTCTGTATGTTTGTCATTGTATTTGCACTAACACTACATTTTTTTTTTTCCAATTTTTTATCATATATATATTCTAAACTTATTTTAATTTTAAATTTTAAATTAGTTTTATTTATTTAATTTATTGTGAAATATACTTTCCTTCTCTCTACCAAACTGTTTTTACATAATATTTCTTTCTTCCTATAGTCAGAATTAGTACATAATGTGCGATTAATGTATTTCTAATTTATTTTTTTTAATGCAAATTTTTATTCAATATGTTTTTCAGTTAAGGATTTTCTTGTTTATTCAGCCTAGTTTTTAGTTTCATCATTATGCATTGGTATATTTCCTTAAATTTTGGCTGCCTAGCTCATTGTACATTGATATATTTGGTTGCAATAGATTCCTATTAAAACCCAATAAAATTAGCATTACTTGACAAACCCAAAAGAATTTGTCTTCGTAGTAATATATTTAGCACTTAAAAGACACATAGTAGAGAGGCTTGTGCACGTTAAGTCATTTTAGGCTCAGAGTCCTGCTGTTGGTGAGGTGTGGTAGTTTGCACAGAGATTGCCTGCCGAGGTGTCTTACTCATCCCTTGATCCCGTTTCGGAATAATTCAATGCATAGTTATCTTTTTTTCTATATATTTGTCATTGAATTTTCACTGACACTACATTTTTTTTCTCGAATGTATCAACATATATTTATGCTAGAATCAATTTATTTTAAAATATACTTAATTGTGACATATACTCTCGCTCTCTCTAACAAACATTATTTATGTAACATTTATTTCTTTCCTTAGTCATACATAGTATAAAATGTACATTTAAGATATGTTTAAATGTAATTCCTTTTAATGTAAATTTTTATTGAGTATGTTTTTCAGTTAAGTATTATCTTTGCTTGCTTATTCAGCCTATTTTTAGAGCCTTTATTATGCTTAAATATTTTTCCTTCAATTTTGGTTCTCCTTAACTGTTTTAGATTTTAATATTTGATTGCTATAGGAACCTGTTACAACCCAATAGAATTAGCATTAGCTGACAAATGCAGATGAATTGTAAACTGTGTAGTGCAACAGGTGCCACTTAAGTCCTACCGTCTACAGATGCTTGGTATATCTTTCGAGGCTGAGAGCTTTGTTGTTGGCTTTGTTAGTATGGAGACATCTTTTTCAAAACCCAAAAGACTATTAGTCTTTATGATTAGTTTGCATATAACCCATAGCAAAATTGTTGAGTGTGCTCGGAGTCCTCCTTTGGTGAGGTGTGGTATTTAGCACAGAGGTTGCATATGTCTTACTCATCCCTTGATTGATTTTATAATTCAATGCATAGCATTTTTTTTCTATTATTTGTCATTGAATTTTCACTGACACTTCCTTTTAGGTGAGCATTTATATGTAATAATTTCATTTAAAATATATAAAAATTAGCATTAATTTTTAACAAACATTATTTGTATCACATGTGTTTTCGTCATAATATTTATGTCTCTCATTTAAAAAGATAATTTTAAGTCCTTTTAATGTAAATTTTTATGTATGTTTTTCAGTTAAGTATTTTTTTTTACAGCAACATTTTTTTCCAATTTATTATCACATATTTTTCCAAATATAGTTCTAAACTTATTTTAATTTTAAATTTTAAATTAATTTTATTTAAATTCCAGAATTGTATTGTGTAATGATACTTTCCACTTCTCCTACTAACTGTTTTTTCATAATATTTTTTCCTATTGTCAGAATTAGTTTATAATGTGCAATTAATGTATTTCTCATTTCCTGTAAGCCATTTTTTAAAAGCAAATTTTTATTAAATATGTTTTTCTGTTGTTTTCATTTGTTTTTATTCACCTTTAGTTTTAATTTATTTTCATCATTATAGCAATGGTATAATTTTTTAAATTTTAAATTAGTTTTATTTATTGATATATTTGGTTGTAAAATATATTCCTATTAAAAACTGTTTTTAAAATATTTCATTACTTGACAAACCAAAAGAATTTTACATAATCTTAATTAATGTAATATATTTAGCAATTAAAACAGACATTGTAGAAATTTTTATTCAATATCTTTTTAGTTAAGATTTTTCTGTTGTTTATTCAGCGTGGTGTTTTGGAGAGGGATAGCTATCATTATGCATTGGTATATTTTCCCTTGAATTTTGGCTGTGCTTCTATCATCAATTGGCCTATTTGCTTGCAATAGATTCTTTTATAAAACCCAATAAAATTAGCATTACTTGACAAACTCAAGAAATGTCTAGTTTTATAAGCACTATTATATGTAGAGAGGTTTTGCATTTAAGATTTCCAGGCTCAAAAAAAAATTGTCTGTTGGTGAGTGTGGTCATTTAATTTATGTTGTAAGATAATGTGTATTTTGGTCTATTGGCATTCTCACTGTGTAAACACTTTTTTAACCAGTTTTACAAATGATTTTTTTTTTAATTTATGTTGTACATAAATTTTGGTCTATTGGCATTCTTTACGGAATCAGTTTTACAAATGATTTTTTTTCTTAAAAATTTCTTACCTTTACGGAATTAATTTTTTCTTTTTATTGTTAAATGCAGCTTTTTACGTGTAAATTATTCCTTTATGAGTTTATTTCTGTTATTGTAGTATGTTTAACGGAAATTGCTAGTCAGTGATATGTTTTTCTAGTAGCATTTGATCTTGTTGTATTGAATAATTGCAGTGTATTTGTATTTAGCAGGAAAATTAATTCACCTTTGGTCTTTATTGATTTGTCCTTTCTTATATGGGAGGTATTTCTTTTCGAGTAATAGGCCGTTTTTGTTTTTGTGTATGAATAATTTTCAAAAAGAAATATTTCTTTTACATTCATAAGCATAAAATAAAATTGACTGTTTTTACAGACACTATTGATGCATTTCAAAATTCTTCAATTGAATTTTTAAAAAAATGTATTTAGGCAAAATCATTGCTGTAACAAGCAATTTGACTTCTTGTGTTTAATAATTTAACCAGAAAGGGTACAAATGCATGCCTTTAAAGAGATGAAGCGTTTTTTTTCTCTTCTAATTACTAGTACAACATTTTGTTTTTAATCTGTTGATGCTCAAAATTTGCATTACTTAATAGCTGAAACTTATCCCTTTGTACTACTGTTATTTCTTTCTTTCAGGTTCTCTTTAAATATTGAAAGTAAAATCTGAGTGAATACGTTTTGCACTTGTCATGCATTGAACATTTCCTGAGCTGACTCTGATGTAATTATGTTTTTTTTATTAGTATTGTTATCTACGTCTTTTTATTGATTCTTGATTCTTCATGTGAACAGTAGTTTACCAATGAAGAATAATCTGCTTCACGTTTTTCCAAAATTCATTCACAACAAATCTTTTCAGGTGAAATTAATAACTCCTTTTAAATGCTTACGGTCGAGGGAGGCATAGTGAGAAATGCTTATTTATCGTTTCTGCATTTTAAGTTGCAGAAAATAATTTGACAAGTCTGTTCAATGATTTAGATAAATGTCATGCAGGGAATAATTTATCACGCTACTTTATGATTAAAATATACTACATTGAATTAGAATTGTGGTATTTCTTAAATTAATGCTTTGTTCTCACTTGCATATTTCTCTTTCTGGTATTATTATCACTAGATCTATTGATCAGTTTTTTTCTATTCTTGAGTGATGTCAATCATTTTTACGTTTTGTAGTTTAGATTAAAATTATACTTAAATTTGAAAAATAATTTCAGTCTAACAGTAATTTATATTGTTTCATTATAACATATATGAAAATTTAGCTGTGTAATATATTTATTAATGGGGTATTTAGGTCAGAATTTCCTATACTTTTTCTTAAATTGGACTACTTTTATACTGTCCAACATGCATGTGTATTATACCTTAATTTATCTCACTTCTCTTCCTTGTTAGTTACTGTGACATTTGGTTGTAATAATTTCATATTAAATCCCATAAAAATTAGCATTAGTTTTTAACACAGTTATAATTGTAGCCGAAGTAATGAGGAAATGTTTATATAGCTGCTAATATTTATGTCTCTCTTCAATTAGAAAAGAAATTTTAGTCCTTGTGAGTGTACATTTCAGTTAAGTTTTAGGAGAATGTTATTTTTACAGTCATTTTGTAGTCCTTTACTTTTATCAGATGAACAAATCATATAATTAGTATACATTTTATTTCATCTTGCTTGATTTAACTGGTAATCATTTAAATTAAGTTTGAATACTCGTAGTGTAATACGTCTCAGAAATGGCCTAATCAGGGACATAATTTTTTCAATAGAATTTGACCATGTGGTATTGACTCGGAACAATTGAATCTAATTTGTCAGGAAATTGTGTGACTGTTAATCAAATGCATAGCTATTTGTTCTTCGATGTCTTTCTTTGTTTTTTTTGACACTACTTGTTTTCAAATTTATCAGCATGAATATTACATGGAAACTAATCTTTTTAATTATAAATTACAGCAAAATTTAATTGTATATTATGAGAAATTTTCTCCCTGTTTCTAACAAACATTATTTAAATAGTATATATTTCTTCACATAGTTATACATGTTATAACATATATATATATACACATAATATATTTTTAAATCTAATTCTTTTTAATATTAATTATGTTCTTCTGATGCTTTTCAACACAGAATTATTCTGCCTAGTTTTAGGAGCTTCATCATGCATAGATATCTTTCCTTGAATTTTGGCTCCTCTTACCTATTCTAAATTGGCATATTTGATTGCAATAGAAACCTTATAAAACCCAAAAGAATTAGCATTAGCCGACAAATCCAGAAGATATGTAGTCTGTGTTATGAGGCACTGTGTTCAGAGGCTTGTGCTTGTTAAGCTTTCGAGGCTCTGTGACTTGTTGGTGTGGTGTGGTAGTTTGGAGAGTGGTATTCAGCTCACATGTGTTCCTCGTCCCTTGAGCCATTTCAAAAGATATTAATGCGTAGTTACTTGCTCCTCTGTATGTTTGTCATTGTATTTGCACTAACACTACATTTTTTTTTCCAATTTTATATCATATAGTCTAAACTTATTTTAATTTTAAATTAGTTTTATTTATTTAATTTATTGTGAAATATACTTTCCTTCTCTCTACCAAACTGTTTTTACATAATATTTCTTTCTTCCTATAGTCAGAATTAGTACATAATGTGCGATTAATGTATTTCTAATTCTAAGTTTTTTTAATGCAAATTTTTATTCAATATGTTTTTCAGTTAAGGATTTTCTTGTTTATTCAGCCTGCTTTTAGGTGCTTCATTATGCATTGGTATAATTCCTTAAATTTTGGTTGCCTAACTCGTTGTACATTGATATATTTCGTTGCTATAGATTCCTATTAAAACCCAATAAAATTAGCATCACTTGACAAAGCCAAAAGAATTTAAGTCTTCATAGTAATATATTTAGCACTTAAAAGACACATAGTAGAGAGGCCAGTGCACGTTAAGTCATTTTAGGCTCAGAGTCCTGCTGTTGGTGAGGTGTGGTAGTTTGCACACAGGTTGCCTGCCGAGGTGTCTTCCTCATCCCTTGATCCCTTGAGCGCAGTTCAGAATATTCAATGCATTTTTTTTTTCTATATATTTGTTCTTGAATTTTCACTGACACTACATTTTTTTCCCATTGTACTGCATATATAACATTTCTGGAATCAATTTAATTTTAAAATTTGAAATATTACTTAATTAAAATTTATTTTAAAATATATTTAATTGTGAAATATACTTTCCTCTCTCTAAGAAACATTTTTTATGTAACATTTATTTCTTTCCTTAGTCATACATAGTATAAAATGTACATTTAAGATATGTTTAAATGTAATTCCTTTTAATGTAAATTTTTATTGAGTATGTTTTTCAGTTAAGTATTATATTTTTGCTTGCTTATTCAGCCTATTTTTAGAGCCTTTATTATGCTTAAATATTTTTCCTTCAATTTTGGTTCTCCTTAACTGTTTTAGATTTTAATATTTGATTGCTATAGGAACCTGTTACAACCCAATAGAATTAGCATTAGCTGACAAATGCAGATGAATTGTAAACTGTGTAGTGCAACAGGTGCCACTTAAGTCCTACCGTCTACAGATGCTTGGTATATCTTTCGAGGCTGAGAGCTTTGTTGTTGTCGAGGTGTGGTAGTATGGAGACATCTTTTTTCACAAACCCAAAAGACTCTTAGTCTTTGTAGTGATATAGTTTGCATATAGTGATATAGCACGCATTGTTAGTGCTCAGAGTCCTCCTTTTGGTGAGGTGTAATTTGTTTTATTTGCTCAATTTTTGTCCTTTCCTTCTTTCAAAAGATGTTTTACATACTTATTTCTTGATTTCTATAGTTTTTAGTCATTGTTAATTTTGACAAATGCATTTTTTTCAAATTTTTATCACATATATTTTTATCAGATGAACTTATTTTAATTTTAAATTTTAAATTTTTTATTTACTTAATTTATTGTGAAATATACTTTCCTTCTCTTCTCCAAACTGTTTTTTTTCATAATATTTCATTTGAATATTGTCAGAATTAGTTTATAATTTAATGTATTTCTAATTCTAATTTTTTTTAATGCAAATTTTTATTCAATATGTTTTTTTTGAGTTAAGGATTTACTTTTACTTGTTTATTCAGCCTAATTATCATTGCAAATGGTATATTTCCTTAAATTTTGGCTGCCTAGCTCATTTTGTAATTGATATATTTGGTTTTGCAATATTTCCTTATTAAAACCCAATAAAATTAGCATTACTTACAAACCCAAATTTGTATTTAAATTTTAGTTCTTAATTAATGCAAATTTTTACTTAAAATTTTTTGTCAGATAAGGATTTTCACACTTGTTTATTTCTAGCCTAGTTTTAGGGCATTGGTATGCATTAAGTGTTTTTTGAGAATAGTTGTTCCTGTCACCTAATTTAAACCCCATTTGAAACTTGCAATAGATCACCAATGGGCCTCGTAAAACCCAATAAAATTAGCATTCAGCTGTGTGAAGAAGATTTGTCTTGTGTTATGAGGTTCAATTTAAGAAGCACTGTGTATAGAGGCTTGTTTTTTAAGCTTTCGAGGCTCTGAAAAACTGTTGTTGGCGAGTGTGGTATTTAATTTATGGGTTTTAGATCACATGTTATTTTGGTCTATTGAGCCATTTCTATTATTGCACTTTTATCAGTTTTTTCTGTATGTTTGTTTTGTATTTTTACTACACAATTTATTTTCCATTTTTCGATATCATATAGTCTAAATTAATTTAATTTTAAATTTTATTAGTTTTATTTATTTAATTTTATTGTTTAATATTATTTCCTTCTCTCTACCAAACTGTTTTTACATAATATTTCTTTCTTCCTGAGTCAGTTTTTCTACATTTGTCTTGATTAATGTATTTCTAATTCTAAGTTTTTTTAATGCAAATTTTTATTCAATATGTTTTTCAGTTAAGGATTTTCTTGTTTATTCAGCCTATTTTTAGGTTTCATTATGCATTGGTATAATTCCTTTGTCTTTTTATGCCTAGGTACTTCATTTCGAGTAATAGGCCGTTTTTGTTTTGTGATATATTTCATTTTCAAAGAAATTTTCTTTTAAATAAGCATAAAATTAAATTGACTGTTTTTACAAACACCAAATTGATGCATTTTAAGTTTTCATAGTAATTTTTAGAATAAATGTATTTAAAAAAATCATTGCTAACAAGAAGGACTTCTTGTGTTAATCATTTAACCAGAAAGCTCAAAGTCCATGCCTTTGGATGAAGGTGTTTTAGTTTGCACACAGATTGCCTAGCCAACATTTTGTTTTTAATCTGTTGATGCTCAAAATTTGCATTACTTAATAGCTGAAACTTATCCCTTTGTACTACTGTTATTTCTTTCTTTCAGGTTCTCTTTAAATATTGAAAGTAAAATCTGAGTGAATACGTTTTGCACTTGTCATGCATTGAACATTTCTTTAGCAAAATGAGCTGACTCTGATGTAATTATGTTTTTTTTTTTTCCTTAGTATTGTTATCTACGTCTTTTTTTTAAATTGATTCTTGATTCTTCATGTGAACAGTAGTTTACCAATGAAGAATAATCTGCTTCACATTTTTCCAAAATTCATTCACAACAAATCTTTTCAGGTGAAATTAATAACTCCTTTTAAATGCTTATGGTCGAGGGAGGCATAGTGAGAAATGCTTATCTATCGTTTCTGCATTTTAAGTTGCAGAAAATAATTTGACAAGTCTGTTCAATGATATAAATAAATGTCATGCAGGGAATATTTTATCACGCTACTTTTATGATTAAAATATACTACATTGAATTAGAATTGTGGTATTTCTTAAATTAATGCTTTGTTCTCACTTGCATATTTCTCTTTCTGGTATTATTATCACTAGATCTATTAATCAGTTTTTTTCAATTCTTGAGTGATGTCAATCATTTTTACGTTTTGTAGTTTAGATTAAAATTATACTTAAATTTGAAAAATAATTTCAGTCTAACAGTAATTTATATTGTTTCATTATAACATATATGAAAATTTAGCTGTGTAATATATTTATTAATGGGGTATTTAGGTCAGAATTTCCTATACTTTTTCTTAAATTGGACTACTTTTATACTGTCCAACATGCATTGTGTTTATACCTTAATTTATCTCACTTCTCTTCCTTGTTAGTTACTGTGACATTTGGTTGTAATAATTTCATATTAAATCCCATAAAAATTAGCATTAATTTTTAACACAGTTATAATTGTAGCCTAAGTAATGAGGAAATGTTTATATAGCTGCTAATATTTATGTCTCTTTCAATTAGAAAAGAAATTTTAGTCCTTGTGAGTGTACATTTCAGTTAAGTTTCAGGAGAATGTTATTTTTACAGTCATTTTGTAGTCCTTTACTTTTATCAGATGAACAAATGATATAATTAGTATACATTTTATTTCATTTTGCTTGAAACTGGTAATCATTTAAATTAAGTTTGAATACTCACAGTGTAATACGTCTCAGAAATGGCCTAATCAGGGACATAATTTTTTCAATAGAATTTGACCATGTGGTATTGACTCGGAACAATTGAATCTAATTTGTCAGGAAATTGTGTGACTGTTAAATAAATGCATAGCTGTTTGTTCTTCGATGTCTTTCTTTGTTTTTTTTTACACTACTTGTTTTCAAATTTATCAGCATGAATATTACATGGAAACTAATCTTTTTAATTTTAAATTACAGCAAAATTTAATTGTATATTATGAGAAATTTTCTCCCTGTTTCTAACAAACATTATTTAAATAGTATATATTTCTTCACATAGTTATACATGTTATAACATATATATATATATACACATAATATATTTTTAAATCTAATTCTTTTTAATGTTAATTATGTTCTTCTCATGCTTTTCAACACA
Organism: Trichonephila clavipes; assembly: GCA_019973935.1. NCBI lineage: Eukaryota > Metazoa > Arthropoda > Arachnida > Araneae > Nephilidae > Trichonephila > Trichonephila clavipes. Next base: position 94,912 of record BMAU01000808.1, on the reverse strand, counting down.
GAATTATTCTGCCTAGTTTTAGGAGCTTCATCATGCATAGATATCTTTCCTTGAATTTTGGCTCCTCTTACCTATTCTAAATTGGCATATTTGATTGCAATAGAAACCTTATAAAACCCAAAAGAATTAGCATTAGCCGACAAATCCAGAAGATATGTAGTCTGTGTTATGAGGCACTGTGTACAGAGGCTTGTGCTTGTTAAGCTTTCGAGGCTCTGTGACTTGTTGGTGTGGTGTGGTAGTTTGGAGAGTGGTATTCAGCTCACATGTGTTCCTCGTCCCTTGAGCCATTTCAAAAGATATTAATGCGTAGTTACTTGCTCCTCTGTATGTTTGTCATTGTATTTGCACTAACACTACATTTTTTTTTTGTCAATTTTTTTTCATATATATAGTCTAAACTTATTTTAATTTTAAATTTTAAATTAGTTTTATTTATTTAATTTATTGTGAAATATACTTTCCTTCTCTCTACCAAACTGTTTTTACATAATATTTCTTTCTTCCTATAGTCAGAATTAGTACATAATGTGCGATTAATGTATTTCTAATTCTAAGTTTTTTTAATGCAAATTTTTATTCAATATGTTTTTCAGTTAAGGATTTTCTTGTTTATTCAGCCTGCTTTTAGGTGCTTCATTATGCATTGGTATAATTCCTTAAATTTTGGTTGCCTAACTCGTTGTACATTGATATATTTCGTTGCTATAGATTCCTATTAAAACCCAATAAAATTAGCATCACTTGACAAAGCCAAAAGAATTTAAGTCTTCATAGTAATATATTTAGCACTTAAAAGACACATAGTAGAGAGGCCAGTGCACGTTAAGTCATTTTAGGCTCAGAGTCCTGCTGTTGGTGAGGTGTGGTAGTTTGCACAGAGATTGCCTGCCGAGCAAATTTTCAAAATTTGCATTACTTAATAGCTGAAACTTATCCCTTTGTACTACTGTTATTTCTTTCTTCCAGGTTCTCTTTAAATATTGAAAGTAAAATCTGAGTGAATACGTTTTGCACTTGTCATGCATTGAACATTTCCTGAGCTGACTCGGATGTAATTATGTTTTTTTTTTATTAGTATTGTTATCTACCTCTTTTTCTTGATTCTTCATGTGAACAGTAGTTTACCAATGAAGAATAATCTGCTTCACATTTTTCCAAAATTCATTCACAACAAATCTTTTCAGGTGAAATTAATAACTCCTTTTAAATGCTTAATTTTTAGGGAGGCATAGTGAGAAATGCTTATCTATCGTTTCTGCATTTTAAGTTGCAGAAAATAATTTGACAAGTCTGTTCAATGATATAAATAAATGTCATGCAGGGAATATTTTATCACGCTACTTTTATGATTAAAATATACTACATTGAATTAGAATTGTGGTATTTCTTAAATTAATGCTTTGTTCTCACTTGCATATTTCTCTTTCTGGTATTATTATCACTAGATCTATTAATCAGTTTTTTTCTATTCTTGATAGATTAAAATTATACTTAAATTTGAAAAATAATTTCAGTCTAACAGTAATTTATATTGTTTCATTATAACATATATGAAAATTTAGCTGTGTAATATATTTATTAATGGGGTATTTAGGTCAGAATTTCCTATACTTTTTCTTAAATTGGAGTACTTTTATGCTGTCCAACATGCTTGTGTATTATACCTTAATTTATCTCACTTCTCTTCCTTGTTAGTTACTGTGACATTTGGTTGTAATAATTTCATATTAAATCCCATAAAAATTAGCATTAGTTTTTAACACAGTTATAATTGTAGCAGTAATGATGAGGAAATGTTTATATAGCTGCTAATATTTATGTCTCTCTTCAAAAGAAAAGAAATTTTAGTCCTTGTGAGTGTACATTTTTATTGTAAGTTTTCAGAGAATGTTATTTTTACAGTCATTTTGTAGTCCTTTACTTTTATCAGATGAACAAATGATATAATTAGTATACATTTTATTTCATCTTGCTTGATTTAACTGGTAATCATTTAAATTAAGTTTGAATACTATAGTGTAATACGTCTCAGAAATGGCCTAATCAGGGACATAATTTTTTCAATAGAATTTGACCATGTGGTATTGACTGAACAATTGAATCTAATTTGTCAGGAAATTGTGTGACTGTTAAATAAATGCATAGCTGTTTGTTCTTCAATGTCTTTCTTTGTTTTTTTTTTTACACTACTTGTTTTCAAATTTATCAGCATGAATATTACATGGAAACTAATCTTTTTAATTTTAAATTACAGCAAAATTTAATTGTATATTATGAGAAATTTTCTCCCTGTTTCTAACAAACATTATTTAAATAGTATATATTTCTTCACATAGTTATACATGTTATAATTATATATACACATATAATATATTTTTAAATCTAATTCTTTTTAATATTAATTATGTTCTTCTGATGCTTTTCAACACAGAATTATTCTGCCTAGTTTTAGGAGCTTCATCATGCATAGATATCTTTCCTTGAATTTTGGCTCCTCTTACCTATTCTAAATTGGCATATTTGATTGCAATAGAAACCTTATAAAACCCAAAAGAATTAGCATTAGCTGTGACAAATCCAGAAGATATGTAGTCTGTTATGAGGCACTGTGTATAGAGGCTTGTGCTTGTTAAGCTTTCGAGGCTCTGTGACTTGTTGGTGTGGTGTGGTAGTTTGGAGAGTGGTATTCAGCTCACATGTGTTCCTCGTCCCTTGAGCCATTTCAAAAGATATTAATGCGTAGTTACTTGCTCCTCTGTATGTTTGTCATTGTATTTGCACTAACACTACATTTTTTTTTCAATTTTATATCATATAGTCTAAACTTATTTTTTTAATTTTAAATTTTAAATTAGTTTTATTTATTTAATTTATTGTAAAAAATATACTTTCCTTCTCTCTTTTGTTTTTACATAATATTTCTTTCTTCCTATAGTCAGAATTAGTACATAATGTGCGATTAATGTATTTCTAATTCTAATTGTTTTTTTAATGCAAATTTTTATTCAATATGTTTTTCAGTTAAGGATTTTCTTGTTTATTGTTCACTGCTTTTAGGTGCTTCATTATGCATTGGTATAATTCCTTAAATTTTGGTGCCTAATCATTTCAACATTGATATATTTCTTGCAATAGATTCCTATTAAAACCCAATAAAATTAGCATGTTTTTACAAACCCAAAATTGAATTTAAGTCTTCATAGTAATATATTTAGCACTTAAAAACACAAAATAGCTGAGAAGCAAGTGCACGTTAAATCATTTTAGGCTCAGAGTCCTGCTGCCTTGGTGAGGTGTGGTAGTTTGCACACAGGTTGCCTGCCGAGGTTTTGTTTTTCATCCCTTGATGCTCAAAATTTGCATTATTAATAGCTGAAACTTATCCCTTTGTACTACTGTTATTTCTTTCTTTCAGGTTCTCTTTAAATATTGAAAGTAAAATCTGAGTGAATACGTTTTTGCACTTGTCATGCATTGAACATTTCCTGAGCTGACTCTGATGTAATTATGTTTTTTTTTTTAATTATTAGTATTGTTATCTTGTTTTTAAATTCTTGATTCTTCATGTGAACAGTAGTTTACCAATGAAGAATAATCTGCTTCACATTTTTCCAAAATTCATTCACAACAAATCTTTTCAGGTGAAATTAATAACTCCTTTTAAATGCTTATGGTCGAGGGAGGCATAGTGAGAAATGCTTATTTTATCGTTTCTGCATTTTAAGTTGCAGAAAATAATTTGACAAGTCTGTTCAATGATATACATAAATGTCATGCAGGGAATAATTTATCACGCTACTTTTATGATTAAAATATACTACATTGAATTAAATTGTGGTATTTTTTTTCTTAAATTAATGCTTTGTTCTCACTTGCATATTTCTCTTTCTGGTATTATTATCACTAGATCTATTAATCAGTTTTTTTCAATTCTTGATAGATTAAAATTATACTTAAATTTGAAAAATAATTTCAGTCTAACAGTAATTTATATTGTTTCATTATAACATATATGAAAATTTAGCTGTGTAATATATTTATTAATGGGGTATTTAGGTCAGAATTTCCTATACTTTTTCTTAAATTGGAGTACTTTTATGCTGTCCAACATGCTTGTGTATTATACCTTAATTTATCTCACTTCTCTTCCTTGTTAGTTACTGTGACATTTGGTTGTAATAATTTTTCATATTAAATCCCATAAAAATTAGCATTAATTTTTAACACAGTTATAATTGTAGCCGAAGTAATGAGGAAATGTTTATATAGCTGCTAATATTTATGTCTCTCTTCAATTAGAAAAGAAATTTTAGTCCTTGTGAGTGTACATTTCAGTTAAGTTTTAGGAGAATGTTATTTTTACAGTCATTTTGTAGTCCTTTACTTTTATCAGATGAACAAATGATATAATTAGTATACATTTTATTTCATCTTGCTTGATTTAACTGGTAATCATTTAAATTAAGTTTGAATACTCACAGTGTAATACGTCTCAGAAATGGCCTAATCAGGGACATAATTTTTTCAATAGAATTTGACCATGTGGTATTGACTCGGAACAATTGAATCTAATTTGTCAGGAAATTGTGTGACTGTTAAATAAATGCATAGCTGTTTGTTCTTCGATGTCTTTCTTTGTTTTTTTTTTTTTTTTTTTTTGACTACTTGTTTTCAAATTTATCAGCATGAATATTACATGGAAACTAATCTTTTTAATTTTAAATTACAGCAAAATTTAATTGTATATTATGAGAAATTTTCTCCCTGTTTCTAACAAACATTATTTAAATAGTATTATTTCTTCACATAGTTATACATGTTATAACAATATATTATTAATATATTTTTAAATCTAATTCTTTTTAATATTAATTATGTTCTTCTTGCTTTTCAACACAGAATTATTCTGCCTAGTTTTTTTTTAGGAGCTTCATCATGCATAGGAATTTTGGCTCCTCTTACCTATTCTAAATTGGCATATTTGATTGCAATAGAAACCTTATAAAACCCAAAAGAATTAGCATTAGCCGACAAATCCAGAAGATATGTAGTCTGTGTTATGAGGCAATTTAAGTGTGTATCAGAGGCTTGTGCTTGTTAAGCTTTCGAGGCTCTGTGACTTGTTGGTGTGGTGTGGTAGTTTGGAGAGTGGTATTCAGCTCACATGTGTTCCTCGTCCCTTGAGCCATTTCAAAAGATATTAATGCGTAGTTATCTGCTCCTCTGTATGTTTGTCATTGTATTTGCACTAACACTACATTTTTTTTTCAATTTTTTATCATATATTCTAAACTTATTTTAATTTTAAATTTTAAATTAGTTTTATTTATTTAATTTATTGTGAAATATACTTTCCTTCTCTCTACCAAACTGTTTTTACATAATATTTCTTTCTTCCTATAGTCAGAATTAGTACATAATGTGCGAATTAATGTATTTCTAATTCTAATTTTTTTAATGCAAATTTTTATTCAATATGTTTTTCAGTTAAGGATTTTCTTGTTTATTCAGCCTATTTTAGTAGTTCATCATTATGCATTGGTATATTTCCTTAAATTTTGGCTGCCTAACTCATTGTACATTGATATATTTGGTTGCAATAGATTCCTATTAAAACCCAATAAAATTAGCATTACTTGACAAACCCAAAAGAATTTTAGTCTTCATAGTAATATATTTAGCACTTAAAAGACACATAGTAGAGAGGCCAGTGCACGTTAAGTCATTTTAGGCTCAGAGTCCTCCTGTTGGTGAGGTGTGGTAGTTTGCACACAGGTTGCCTGCCGAGGTGTCTTCCTCATCCCTTGATCCCGTTTCGGAATAATTCAATGCATAGTTATCTTTTTTTCTATATTTGTCATTGAAGTTTCACTGACACTACATTTTTTTTCTCGAATGTATCAGCATATATTTATGCTAGAATCAATTTAATTTAAAATATATTTTTAATTAATTGTGACATATACTTTTTGCTCTCTAACAAACATTATTTATGTAACATTTATTTCTTTCCTTAGTCATCATAGTATAAAATGTACATTTAAGATATGTTTAAATGTAATTCCTTTTAATGTAAATTTTTATTAAGTATGTTTTTCAGTTAAGTTTTATATGTTGCTTGCTTATTCAGCCTATTTTTAGAGCCTTTATTATGCTTAAATATTTTTCCTTCAATTTTTTCTCCTTAACTGTTTTAGATTTTAATATTTGATTGCTATAGGAACCTTATTACAACCCAATAGAATTAGCATTAGCTGACAAATGCATATGAATTGTAAACTGTGTAATGCGACAGGTGCCACTTAAGTCCTTTGTTCTACAGATGCTTGGTATATTTTCGAGGCTGAGAGCTTTGTTGTTGGCGACTGTGGTAGTTGGAGACATTTTTTTCACAAACCCAAAAGACTATTAGTCTTGAGTGATATAGTTTGCAAAATAGTGATATAGCACGCATTAGTGGCTCTCCTCCTGTTGGTGAGGTGTGGTGGTTAGCACAGATTTTTAATCGAGGTGTCTTACTCATCCCTTGATCCCGTTTCAGAATAATTCAATGCATAGTTATCTTTTTTTCTATATTTTGTCATTGAATTTTCACTGACACTACATTTTTTATCTTATGTGTAGCATCTTAATTTATCTAGAATTCAAAAGTTAATTTAAAATATTTTTTGTTGTGATATAGTTTGCATCTCTCTAATAAACATTATTTTTAACTCATTTATTTCTTTTTAGTTTGTAAAAATGTACATTTATTTGCTGCAATGTTTAAATGTCCTTTTAATGCAAATTTTTATTAAAGATAATGTTTTTCAGTTAAGTTATATCTTTGTTTTTCAGCTTATTTTTAGAGCCTTGTATGCTTAAATATTTTTCCTTCAATTTTTTTTCTTTACTATTTATAGATTAAAATTTGATTTTAATAAAACCTTAAATTAATTTTATTTATTTAATGACAACTCCATTTAAATTGTCTTGAAATAATAGACAGGTTTCACTTAAAATGTCCTACCATCTACTGATGTTATAATATTTTTTCTTCCTATTGTTGGTGAGGTGTGGTAGTTTGGAAAGGGGTTGCAATTAATGTGTTCCTCGTTTTTTTAGCCATGTTCAAATTATTATTGCATATGTTTTTCTTTTCTGTATGTTTTCATTGTATTTTTTTTGACACAACATTTATTTTCCAATTTATTTTCACATATATATTCTGGAAACTAATTTTTTAATTTTAAATTTTAAATTAGTAATTTATTTAATTTATTGTAAATATATTTCCCTTCTCTCTAAAAACTGTTTTTAATAATATTTCTTTCTTCCATAGTCAAACAATTTTAGTACATAATGTAGTAATATAATTTAATATATTTTTAAATCTAATTTTTTTAATGCAAATTTTTATTCAATATGTTTTTCAGTTAAGATTTTCTTGTTTATTGAGCCTAGTTTTAATTGCATCATTATGCATTGGTATATTTCCTTAAATTTTGGCTGCCTATCCTCATTTTAATTGATATATTTGGTTGCAATAGAAACCTATTAAAACCCAATAAAATTAGCATTACTTGACAAACTCAAAAGAATGTTTAGTCTTTAAAATATATTTAGCACTTAAAACAGACATTGTAGAGAGGTTCGTGCATGTTAAGTTTTCCAGGCTCTCTTGCTGTTGGTGAGGCGTGGTGGTTTGGAGAGGGAAAGCTACATGTGTCATCCTCTTCCCTTGAACCATTTGAAACTGTGCGTTCTGTCATCAATGGGCCTTGTAAGCTTCCTGATGTTTTTTAATAAACACTCACTCACTGTGTAAAGAGAGAAAATGTCTAGTTTTTTAACCACTATTATGTGTTTTTTTATCAATTAGAAAAAAAAAAATTGTTTTTGAGTGGTTTTTTAATTTATGTTGTAAATAATGTTTTTTGGTCTATTGGCATTTAATTTTATTTTTTACAAATGATTTTTTTGTACATAAAATTTCTGTTTTTACAATTAATTTTTTCTTTTTATTGTTTATAGTCAGCTTTTTACGTGTAAATTATTCCTTTATGAGTTTATTTCTGTTATTGTAGTATGTTTAACAGAAATTGCTAGTCAGTGATATGTTTTTCTAGTAGCATTTGATCTTGTTGTATTGAATAATTTGCAGTGTATTTGTATTTGCAGGAAAATTAATTCACCTTTGGTCTTTATTGATTTGTCCTTTCTTATATGGGAGGTATTTCATTTCTAGTAATAGGCCGTTTTTGTTTGTGTGTATGAATAATTTTCAAAAAGAAAGATTTCTTTTATATTCATAAGCATAAAATAAAATTGACTGTTTTTACAGACACACTATTGATGCATTTCAAAAGTTCTTCAATTGAATTTTTAGAATAAATGTATTTAGGCAAAATCATTGCTGTAACAGGCAATTTGACTTCTTGTGCACGTAATAATTTAACCAGAAAGGGTACAAATGCATGCCTTTCAGATGAAGCGTTTTTTTTTTTTTTCTCTTATAATTACTAGTACAACATTTTGTTTTTAATCTGTTGATGCTCAAAATTTGCATTACTTAATAGCTGAAACTTATCCCTTTGTACTACTGTTATTTCTTTCTTTCAGGTTCTCTTTAAATATTGAAAGTAAAATCTGAGTGAATACGTTTTGCACTTGTCATGCATTGAACATTTCCTGAGCTGACTCTGATGTAATTATGTTTTTTTTTTTATTAGTATTGTTATCTACGTCTTTTTATTGATTCTTGATTCTTCATGTGAACAGTAGTTTACCAATGAAGAATAATCTGCTTCACGTTTTTCCAAAATTCATTCACAACAAATCTTTTCAGGTGAAATTAATAACTCCTTTTAAATGCTTACGGTCGAGGGAGGCATAGTGAGAAATGCTTATTTATCGTTTCTGCATTTTAAGTTGCAGAAAATAATTTGACAAGTCTGTTCAATGATATAGATAAATGTCATGCAGGGAATAATTTATCACGCTACTTTTATGATTAAAATATACTACATTGAATTAGAATTGTGGTATTTCTTAAATTAATGCTTTGTTCTCACTTGCATATTTCTCTTTCTGGTATTATTATCACTAGATCTATTGATCAGTTTTTTTCTATTCTTGAGTGATGTCAATCATTTTTACGTTTTGTAGTTTAGATTAAAATTATACTTAAATTTGAAAAATAATTTCAGTCTAACAGTAATTTATATTGTTTCATTATAACATATATGAAAATTTAGCTGTGTAATATATTTATTAATGGGGTATTTAGGTCAGAATTTCCTATACTTTTTCTTAAATTGGACTACTTTTATACTGTCCAACATGCGTGTGTATTATACCTTAATTTATCTCACTTCTCTTCCTTGTTAGTTACTGTGACATTTGGTTGTAATAATTTCATATGAAATCCCATAAAAATTAGCATTAATTTTTAACACAGTTATAATTGTAGCCTAAGTAATGAGGAAATGTTTATATAGCTGCTAATATTTATGTCTCTTCAATTAGAAAAGAAATTTTAGTCCTTGTGAGTGTACATTTCAGTTAAGTTTCAGGAGAATGTTATTTTTACTGTCATTTTGTAGTCCTTTACTTTTATCAGATGAACAAATGACATAATTAGTATACATTTTATTTCATCTTGCTTGATTTAACTGGTAATCATTTAAATTAAGTTTGAATACTCACAGTGTAATACGTCTCAGAAATGGCCTAATCAGGGACATAATTTTTTCAATAGAATTTGACCATGTGGTATTGACTCGGAACAATTGAATCTAATTTGTCAGGAAATTGTGTGACTGTTAAATAAATGCATAGCTGTTTGTTCTTCGATGTCTTTCTTTGTTTTTTTTTTTACACTACTTGTTTTCAAATTTATCAGCATGAATATTACATGGAAACTAATCTTTTTAATTCTAAATTACAGCAAAATTTACTTGGATATTATGAGAAATTTTCTCCCTGTTTCTAACAAACATTATTTAAATAGTATATATTTCTTCACATAGTTATACATGTTATAACATATATATACACATAATATATTTTTAAATCTAATTCTTTTTAATATTAATTATGTTCTTCTGATGCTTTTCAACACAGAATTATTCTGCCTAGTTTTAGGAGCTTCATCATGCATAGATATCTTTCCTTGAATTTTGGCTCCTCTTACCTATTCTAAATTGGCATATTTGATTGCAATAGAAACCTTATAAAACCCAAAAGAATTAGCATTAGCCGACAAATCCAGAAGATATGTAGTCTGTTATGAGGCACTGTGTACAGAGGCTTGTGCTTGTTAAGCTTTCGAGGCTCTGTGACTTGTTGGTGTGGTGTGGTAGTTTGGAGAGTGGTATTCAGCTCACATGTGTTCCTCGTCCCTTGAGCCATTTCAAAAGATATTAATGCGTAGTTATCTGCTCTTCTGTATGTTTGTCATTGTATTTGCACTAACACTACATTTTTTTTTCAATTTTATATCATATATATAGTCTAAACTTATTTTAATTTTAAATTTTAAATTAGTTTTATTTATTTAATTTATTGTGAAATATACTTTCCTTCTCTCTACCAAACTGTTTTTACATAATATTTCTTTCTTCCTATAGTCAGAATTAGTACATAATGTGCGATTAATGTATTTCTAATTCTAAGTTTTTTTAATGCAAATTTTTATTCAATATGTTTTTCAGTTAAGGATTTTCTTGTTTATTCAGCCTGCTTTTAGGTGCTTCATTATGCATTGGTATAATTCCTTAAATTTTGGCTGCCTAACTCGTTGTACATTGATATATTTGGTTGCAATAGATTCCTATTAAAACCCAATAAAATTAGCATTACTTGACAAACCCAAAAGAATTTTAGTCTTCATAGTAATATGTTTAGCACTTAAAAGACACATAGTAGAGAGGCTTGTGCACGTTAAATCATTTTAGGCTCAGAGTCCTCCTGTTGGTGAGGTGTGGTAGTTTGCACACAGGTTGCCTGCCGAGGTGTCTTCCTCATCCCTTGATCCAGTTCAGAATATTCAATGCATAGTTTTTTTTTTTTATATATTTGTTCATTGAATTTTCACTGACACTACATTTTTTTCCGATTGTATCAACATATATTTATTCTGGAATCAATTAATTTTAAAATTTGAAATATTACTTAATTAAAATTTTTAAAATATATTTAATTAATTGTGAAATATACTTTCCCTCTCTTAAGAAACATTTTTATGTAACATTTATTTCTTTCCTTAGTCATACATAGTATAAAATGTACATTTAAGATATGTTTAAATGTAATTCCTTTTAATGTAAATTTTTATTAAGTATGTTTTTCAGTTAAGTATTATATTTGCTTGCTTATTCAGCCTATTTTTAGAGCCTTTATTATGCTTAAATATTTTTCCTTCAATTTTTGTTCTCCTTAACTGTTTTAGATTTTAATATTTGATTGCTATAGGAACCTGTTACAACCCAATAGAATTAGCATTAGCTGACAAATGCAGATGAATTGTAAACTGTGTAATGCGACAGGTGCCACTTAAGTCCTACCGTCTACAGATGCTTGGTATATCTTTCGAGGCTGAGAGCTTTGTTGTTGGCGAGGTGTGGTAGTATGGAGACATCTTTTTCACAACCCAAAAGACTATTAGTCTTGTAGTGATATAGTTTGCATATAGTGATATAGCACGCATTGAGTGGCTCAGAGTCCTCCTGTTGGTGAGGTGTGGTGGTTAGCACAGAGGTTGCCTGTCGAGGTGTCTTACTCATCCCTTGATCCCGTTTCAGAATAATTCAATGCATAGTTATTTTTTTTTCTATATATTTGTCATTGAATTTTCACTGACACAACATTTTTTCTCAATGTATCAGCATAAATATATATCTTAAGGTCAATTAAAATTTAAAAATTTACTGAATTAAAATTCATTTAAAATATAATTAATTAATTGTAAAATATATTTACCCTCTCTCTAACAAACTTTGTAAAAATATATTTATTTCTTCCTATAATCAAAATTAGTATTTAATGTGCATTTAATGTATTTTTAAATCTTAGTTTTTTTTAATGCAAATTTTTAGGAAATATTTTTTCAGTTAAGGATTTTCTACACTTGTTTATAGCCTAGTTTTAGGGCATTCATTATGCTTAAGTGTTTTTCCTTAAATAGTTGTTCCTGTTACCTAATTTAGATTATCACATTTGATTGCAATACATACCCAATAAAACCCAATAGAATTAGCATAAGCTAACAAATCCATAAGATTTATAGTCTTGTGTTATGAGGTTCAATTTAAGAAGCACTGTGTATAGAGGCTTGTGTTTGTTAAGCTTTCGAGGCTCAGAGAACTGTTGTTGGCGAGGTGTGGTAGTTTTTAAAGGGGTTTTCAGATCACATGTGTTCCTCGTCCCCACTTGAGCCATTTCGAAAAGTATTATTTTCCTACTGCGTACTTATCTGCTTAAGTTACCTCTATTTTGTAATGGATTTAGATATTCCTATCCATTACTTTCAATAGGTTTTTGCTCAGTAATATTTACATAAAGGAGGAAGGTTGGCTGGCCAAAAACATGTTCAACCCCACTTTTATATAAATTATTATTATTCAGCAATGTTTATAATACTTCAGCATCCATTTTATAATTTTTAAATTAGTGTCCTTCATTGTATGTTCTCTTTACTATCTTTGTGTTATTTTCGAATGTGATTGATGTGAATGTTTATCTCTTGTTTGTAGAGAATTAGACTGTATATATATATATTTATATATATCTTGTTCAAATTTTCAATCATTAATAAAATATTTTTTATTCATCCATTTAAGTTCGAATACATTTTTTTAAAACTTGTAGTGGATGACATTTGAAGTAAAAATAGTTTTCTCAAGTATTAATTCATTAGTTAAATTTAATTAATAAATAAAAAGAAACAAACAAAAATAATAGTCCAACACTATATAAAAAGGAAAATCGCTCATTGTGTCCCTGTAGCGCAATGAACTTCTAATCCAAAGGTTGTGAGTTCGAATCCCATCTGGGATGGCCTAATATCTGAGAGTGTGATTTCTTTTTACTATACTATTTTATTGGAATAATTAAATTCAATTAATGAATAAAAAGTAACAAAAAAAATAATAGTCCAACGCCATATATAGAAAGGAAAATGGAAAATTGCAAGGAAAACCGCTTTTTATTTTGCCTCTTAATATTATGATTCTGTCAGAGTATGTATATGTACATATTTATATTAATTGTAATAATTTAATAAAAAGTAACTAAAATAAAAAAAAATTTTGTTTACCTAATTGGAGATTGACTTAAATTTTTTTTACATGTATTACTTGTTTTTAATCGTTTTATGTTTAAGCAAAAATTTTAAAGAAAAGGAGGAAATTTTTATTACAGCAAATCTGTTAAAAGTAATGAAATCGTCAGTTAAAAGTTTTTAAATATTTGTCTTGGCGTCTGCCAAAACAAAGAAGCCAAATTCGGAGCATAACAAGAAAAACTCTAATCTTTTCTGATAAAAGGGAACAAAAGCAGTCAAGCGAGTCTCTCTCAGAAGACCAAACAATTTTTTTCCAACTGTTTTCTCAGCCAGTCCTGTCTGGATTTTACATCTCCGTGTGTGGCCTTTTGTTTAGCTTTTGTGAGTTAGATTTTTCTGCTAAGAATCTCGGAAAGCATATAAAATATATTTGCAGATACATCGAAAATTCTATTTTTTAAGTATCATCAGTTAGAGTAACCGTTAAGTCTCTCTCATATATGTATAAATCAATGTAAATCATATATGTATGTATTATGTTACGTAAAATTTATCACAAGCTGTCATGTACAACACCTGAGGAGTTAATTTTTAATTTCTTCTAATACAATACACACATTTTTATGAGAATGAATGAATTTTGATGTTTTAAAAATCATAATAAATAATCAATGTTGACACGAACATTGTAAAACGGATTTTATTACTTTAATCTTCCTTTTTAATTTCACAATTATAAAATGTCTTACAAATTACAGATAATCAGATCCATGAGCTCATTTATATATCTACTAGCTGGTATACCCATTCTTCGCACAGGTAAATTGAAAAATTAAACAATACAGATTGAAGGATAAAGAAGTTTTTAATGAGTTAATTTTACGTGAACTGCAAATAAAAAAAAAGTTTTTTGCATATCTCAGCTGAACATAAAAAAAAGACATATTTGTTAAATTTTAAATCTGTAGATCTAACAGCTGATAAAAGGGATTTTTATTTATTTATAACTCCCCGTAACTTTCTTGTCAGTCGATTTTTGAAAACACCTTCCTAAGCTGATCTCTACTCAGCAAAAGTAACACATTGTTACAAATTGTGTGTAATGAACGCTTAAAATAGAGTAAATAATTTATATCTGGAAGTGTAATACGTTAATATTACTTTCTGTTGTATTTATTTTATGTTAAAATGTTGCCACCACCTCTCCCTTCGAAATATAGTTTTATTATGAAATAAAAAAAACAGTGATTACACTGATCAAAGGAATAAATTAAAAGCGAGTGCGCACTGAGGCATGGCCGTAGACAAAACAAACAGGGAAGGTTTTGCTTCACACAAAAAAGATATATTCTGTCGCGGGCGTTTTTGCAGATGGCAGATTTTTTTCCTACTTTCTTGACAATTATCGTTATATTTTGGGAACTTCACACAATATCTTTATAAATTATAGCCTATGAGTTATTCTGATGTATAAGCTATATTATTGTTAAGTTTCAGTAAAATCCATTCAGTTGTTTTTCCGTGAAAGGATAACAAACTTCCATACAAACTTTCGCGTTTATAATTTTAGTAAAGATACTTACAGAGGTATAAAAATATATCTTAATAATATATATATTTTCAGCAACTTAAGAATAAAAAAAAATAGAAACTAATTTCGCGAAACTAATTCATACAGACAATTTAACGCAAATATGGAAAATAGAGAAAAAAAAGTTTTGAAAAAAAAATGCATTCTCGATTAACTTTTGAATTATCAACAAGGTACTGAAAAGGTGATAAGCCGCAAAAGAAGGTGGTTTTCAGTTTTATTTGAAAATGCATCCCATTCACATCACTTTCCTTATAATTTTTTTCCTAAGGGGAAAAAAAGTTAGAAGTAAAAAAGCTATAATAGCAATTAAATAACTTAGAAAAAAACATTATTATAAAGCGGAAAAAATGTATTTATAGCTAATATTTTCTAAATGAAAAGAATAAAATATAAAGAATAGCTTTATTTATGTATAATTTGCTTTATCTACAACCAACAATGTTTCGCGTACCTCTTATAAGTGCGTGTGCCATAAGTTGCTGTTCTAAACAGTAAGAAAATCAATCAAAAACATTGTTAATTATTTTTTTCTTAAAAGGATATCCACAACAATATAATTTCTATTAAAGAATTGCCAAAAGGCGTAAAGTACCAAAATTTGTACAGAGTTTTTTGCTAAGTCGACTCTTTAAAAGTCAACTTAAAGTTAGGAACCAAAATGGAAGGAAAAATTTTTCAGATACAGCTTAAAGGTTTAAAGAGAAAGTGCCCTTAGACCTTCTTGATGCTAATAGCAAAGCTGTGACAAATAATGAACATCAAATGAAATAAGATATCGGATGGTACGAAAATATCTTTAAAAGTAGCTAGAGAGAGAGAGAGAGAGTGCAGTAATTAAGTTAGGCCTTGCAAGAAGGGTAGTTGTTCCATTACGCAATCACCATGTAGTATTATAAACCACTATAATATGTAAGAAATAATCATACATAAAAATAAAAGGATACATGAATTTAATAAGCATTAAAAAAACAGCCTTGCAAAAAACAGATTCTATTATTATCTAAAATCACAGCTATTTTTTAAAACAAAATATACTAATTTATTATGAAACTGTATCCCGAACACACTGATGCAAAACATTGAGCTAACTTTGGTATCGCCCAAATCGCTTAAAAATTGAATTTAAAAAAAATATAAATTCCACCTCAGAAACATAAAAAACGAATAAATGGAGCCTGGTCTTTCATATTAAATATGTTAGAATCTTCGCTGTTTTAGTATCTATCAAAGTGTGATTCACGTAGCACCAATTTTGCTGCGGTGACGCTAATACATAAGTACCACATAATCTTGGCTTCTGTTTACAAAAAGCTTCACAAATCATTTTTTAGCTTATTGGCACCTCACGAATCGCGTCATTTTCCGCCAAAATCTGACCTATTATATACAATACTAGCTGTACCCTGCCACGCGTTGCTGTGGCTCAGTCATGTTTGACAGAAAGGACAAATTTTCAGTATGTTAAATAATTTGCATTGCACGTATGATATTTTATAAAAAAAAATGTATAAATATATATACGAAAAACTTTCCTAAACTGATATTTATAATTTGTTAACCAAATGCTTGAAGTTATTACAGCTTATTTTTGTCCTTGTGTCATGTTATGAACCTAAATTTATTTACATTGTCTTTAAAGAGGCGACCTCAAGTTTGAAGATAATTTTTAAATGGCTCCACTCTGGATTCATTGAGGGAATTGGGTTAGTTTTACAATGCTTATGTATATTTTTATTAAATCAGAGGTGTGTTCACAAATGCATATTTATCCAAACAATGTCACTTGGAAACATGAATTGTATTTCCAGATGTCATATAGAAAATGTTTTGATTCCGCAGTATATCTAGCAAGTAAAATTTGTAATGGCTCTGTTCTCCGACTTGAGGCAGTTTAATTTTTTCAGTGGTACAAAACATTCCTTTGGTTTCTCCCTTAAAGTCTAGAACATTGCAATAAGGATACACTTCCATCATTGTGTAAATGAGAACATGCTGCCTGAACCTAGAATCTTCCACTGGGTTGTACCGGGATGCAAGTTGACTGTTATTGTGTGATTGCTCACCACAAAATCATGTTTGATGCAGATGTGCTATTTCTGGTTAACATCTTTCTGATGTTGTAAAACACGAATGATGTGCTCGCAAATGTGCATCCTCAAGTCTGTCTGCATGTTGCTCAGCTGCACCCTCAGCCTGTGTTTGTGACATTCTTTGTCTGCTTTTCTTGTTTGCTGATATCCATTCTTTCTCAGTTTGATGTGCAATTACACTCATTGTAGTACTTTTGCCTTGGCAGGTATGACAACCTAAGCTTGATTTCCCGCAAGGCATTATTTTTATCTAGTGAAGCCAATTGACGGCACTTAAAAAGAAAAACAATTCAAACAAAGCATATAAAATTTCTTAAAAACTTAAAACTACACTTGAAAAGAAAAGAAAATTAAAACAAAAACATATAAAATTTCAAAACATGAAAAAAAAAGAAAAATATCAGAAACAAAAAGAAAAGGAAAAAATAAAAAATGCTAATGAAATATTTAACTTTAAACGTGCATCAATTGACACAGCTGAAATTCAACGCAATGAGAGGCTGAAGGTATTTTTAATCGAATACGCCAGAAAAATTCCAATATAAACACGGATTTTGCAGCAGAAAACTATGACAAAGTGTTGATAATGATGGGAGTATTTTTGCAATTCACAATTCAATTAGTATTAGCAATTGTTATCAACAAAATTAAGGGCATATCTTAAAAACAGAGTGGTTTATATCTAGACACAGACAGCTTTTCACATGGACAATTATTTGTTATCTGTGTACTTAAATATTAGCATCACCACAGCCAAATTACCGCCATGCAAATCGCAACATTTTCCCTCCATTTCTTTTTTCATAAAAAATGCTAGAATCTTTAATGTTTAGATATTAAGGTACGATATACATGGCACCAATTTTGTTACAGTCATGCTAATACATAATTATTGATGTGTGTTACAGAGCAGCAGTCACCAATTGGTGATGCGTGAAAATTTTGGATGGTATGCAGAAAAATTGGGAAATTATTTATACTTTTATGAAGAGATTAAGTTTAAAAAAGATGAACAACAAAACAACATATTACGGAACACGAATTATTCTTTACTAAAAGCTTTTAGTTACTGAAATAACTAAACAAAAAACATAATTCCTGAGGTTAGCGATTTTGGTAACCTCAACCATTTTTTGGAAAATTGTAGGCAAAACACTTCAGTTTGTTGATTGTTGCTTTTCATGAAGCTTATTTGGTTCACTCCTAGAAGAGCCCACACCCTTGGGGCGAATTACTTTGGTTGGCGATAATTGCGCCATCTTGATAACCCTACTTTTAAACACTACATACGAACACCCTAACTATTTCTAGCATTTTTGTATTTTGTGGGTGCGCATTTCGAATTTCATTTTGTTGTTGGTCTCCGGGCTGGTTGCGTGTGAGGGAATCTACTTTAGAATTTTTTACTTTGTTGATTGCGAAAGGTAAGAAAGAATTGATTGAATGGTGTATGAAGGAAGGATTGATTGCTTCGAGTTATGAATGTCCTAAATGTAATGATCAGTATGATGTAACATGGTCGGCAATAAAACGCTTTCTTCGAAATCGTGCCAGCCACGCCGAATGTATGTTCGACCATTACCTCGCAGAATAAATATGGCGGCGTTCACACGATCATTCGCTTAGCGATGAGACCTTTAAGACTTTTTAAAATCTGTTGTTACGCTGTCCCCTCCAGCAGTAAGAAAGTGCTGTTTTTATATTTTTTTTATCTCAAATGTTTAATTTCTGTATTGCTTACATATATTTTCATTATGCATCCACCTTATCCCGCTATATTTCCTTGCCACCATTGTCGCTTTCGCTTGGCACCATCTTGTTCTGGCTTGGCACCTTTTTTGGTTTGTCGCCAAGGGTGTGGGCTCTCCTAGGATTTTACCGCTTATTTTCAGGGCATAGAAGATTAAATAAAGACGTAAATATAGCTATAGTGCTCCACCACATAGAGGTCAATCCTATTATTGAAACGCTAATTATAAAGTTATACATTAAGTGGTTCATGAAGTGTTGAAAATGGCAACTGCTGCTCTAAAGCAGGCACAGCAGACAATTTCTGTATATATACAGACAATGAAGCAACACAAAATGTCTACTCATAAGCATTGTAAAATTAACCCTTTCACCTCAAGAAGAGTCATTTAATTTGTTTTCAAACTTGGCACCTCTTCTATGGAGACAATGCAAATAATTTTAGATTCATACCATAATAACTTGGGAGTATTCTGTTAACAAATTACAAATGAAATAAATCTGTTTAGAAAAGTTTTGTTCATGTATATTTCCACATTTTTTTATAAAAAAATCATACCTCAAGTGCAAGCAGTTAAAGATATTAGAAATGTGTGCTTTCTGTTTTCTTTCTTTTTAACCAGACTGAGCCACAGGAAAACATGATTGGGTACAGCTAGCTAGCTATAACAAACTTAAATGATAAAAAGCTATCAAAAACCAATTATTAACAACAAATTATCATTTTGATAAAATCACCAAAAAAAGTTGCAAACAAAGGTTCTTGGGTACTGTTGCAACTATATCAACCCCGATTTTGTTCGCATCATACACGGTGAATTGGCAATTAAGTGCTAATGTTGCCAATATGGTTGCGATAATTCTTAAATATCAAAACAAACACAAAATATACATCAGAAAATCTTAATTTTTCCATTTATATTTCACAGTAACACCAAATAAAATTTTGAAATTACACAAAATAGATATTTCGTTAGTCTAATGTTATTGCCCCAACTATTAAAAACTACAGTAACTATTTCGTGGAAAAATTCACTACCAAGTGCAAAAAAGTATTAATATTGTGCACAAACTGGCTTAGAATGTTCTTCCCTTATTGAATGCATATTGCAGTATTTGGCGATGTCTTTTGATTTTAGGTAAATGGCCGACTAAAGAAAAAATATAAGTACCATAAAAATTATATATTAATTTAATTTAGATTCATTGGAGAAAGATAAAATACCGTAAAGTCCGGCATATAACGCACACCCATACTTTCAAGCTGCAATTTTTAAATTTTAGGTATATTCGCTATATAATGTGCACCCCTTTTTTACGAAGAAACCTGAAATGTACAAATGCAATGCTGTTACGTTTAGAAGCGATTTATTCAAGGTGTTTATTTAAGCAACTGCAAAAATAGTATACTTTTAGAACTACCACCTTTTAAGTTCAATAAGAATGTCATGTCTTTTAAATAAATAGTATTTCGAAATATTTAGAAGTATAACTTTTTTATGCTCATTTATTTTTTAATTTTTAAAGCCCTCATTTTTATACCCAGCGTATAACTCGCACCTATAAATTTTGATCTTATTTTTTGTGTTCAAAGTGCGCGTTATAAGCCGGATTTTACGGTAGGTGGAAGATTTTAACCGGTATACTACTCGCTAAACACATACATAGTGTACAAAATTAAATTTAGTATTTTATATATAAAAATTATCCAAAGTAAATATTCTGTGCTTAAAAATAAATTGAAAAATGATATACAATACGAACAGTAATTGACATAAAAAGAGCTGAACTATCTTTATCAACGCGAAAGTAAAATTTGAAAACTAATTACAATCTTATGACAACCTGCTTCCTCAACATGTATTTGAGCCCTCTGTCTGTTTTGCTCATTCACTGATGCTTACTCTAATTTGATCAGCATTTATTCCTCGCACTGCGTTTGCTTGGCCAGTATGATGACCTAAGTTCGAGTTTCTGCAATACAATTTTATGTACTCAAGACGATTGACTGCAGTTAAAGTGAAGGTTTAAAGAAAAACATATGAAATTACAAAAACAGCTCTGAGCGGGCCTTGTATCCGAATTCCTTTGAGGCCCTTTTTCAGATATGAGCACCATGTAAGCGGAATTGTAATAACATTCGTTGGGGCTCTTGCATCATTGATACAGCGGTGGCTCTATGTACCGTACAAAAACAAACCATAATAACTTCCAGTATTTTTTTTTAACAAATTACTAATGGGGAGCAGATGCATTATACGCCCGGAGGACGGCATTTTTTTGGCGATTTTTCGATTATCGCCAAGGCGAGAATCGAAAAATCGCCAAACTTTTTGTTTACGTTTTTGTTTACATTTCGGCCACGTTAGGCCTAATATTTGGCACATGTAACGATAGTCGAAACCGAACTTTTTGTTTACATGTCGGCCACGTTAGGCCTAATGTTTGGCACATGTAGCGATAGTCGAAACCGAACTTAAACGTAACAAACGAAAAAATGGTTAAGAAACACGATATCTAGCAATTGCAATCGGAGTGAATATAGTTAAATCTTATCGAGGGAGGAAATTTTTTAATTTTTTGATAGGTTCAGAAAATGATGTTAACATAATCTTATCGAGGGAGGAAATTTTTTTAAATTTTTTGATAGGTTCAGAAAATGATGTTAACATAATCTTATCGAGGGAGGAAATTTTTTTAAATTTTTTGATAGGTTCAGAAAATGATGTTAACATAATCAAAAATGATGTTAACATCCCATTTTTCATCATTACCAATTACCATGAAATGCACTGCACATTACAAATGGAAAATTATACATCAATATTAAAAAGCCTAAATAAGGAGAAGCATTAAAACATATTTCACAAGTATTAAAAATGTAAAAGCATAATTATGGAAAATTATATATAATGCATAGTAAAAAGTATAATTATATATAATGCATAGTAAAAAGTATAATTATATATAATGCATAGTAAAAAGTATAATTATATATAATGCATAATAAAAAGTATAAAAATCAATATTAAAAATCATTACTAACATTACAACAATATATCTTATAGCAAGAAAATCATATAGATAAAGAACTTCATAAACTGACTGTAACTGATTGATTAACTATTAACATTTTACTTGATTTCAGTAAAATAAAAATATATAATATAAAGCGGAGGAGACAAACTTTTAATTTATTAACTTTTAAAAATTATAATATAATGCAAATTTTACTTTGTAACTTTCTCTGTAAGATATTTATGGTTATTCAACCACTATATTGAAAGTTCTCCGAATCTTTTTCCCTCACTATTTTTAAAAATAAATTAAAAGCATCTACCTTTTTTTCTTTACGCGATATTCTGTATATGAATTTTTAAAAATTATAATATATTGCAAAAATTTTACTTTGTAACTTTCTCTGTAAGATATTTATGGTTATTCAACCACTATATTGAAAGTTCTCCCAATCTTTTTCTCTCACTATTTCTAAAAATAAATTAAAAGCATCTACCTTTTTTTCTTTACGCGATATTCTGTATATGAACTTTTAAAAATTATATAATATAATGCACAAATTTTACCTTCTTACTTTCTCTGTAGGAATGATTATTCAACCACTATATTCAAAGTTCTCCCCAATCTTTCTCTCTCACTATTTCTAAAAATAAATTAAAAGCATCTACCTTTTTTTTTTTTTACACGATATTCTGTATAAGAAAGATGCTAAATAAAAAAAGAAAAATCTCGCTGTCTATTATAAGTAGGCAAAGTATTTTTCAGATGATTCCACATACTTTCAATAGTGTTTGTGTGGCAGTTCGTAACCGGATCTACAAAATTTAAAGAATGATTAACTGTTAAATGGTTGTAACCTACCTGACCCAAAGTCGCGTAAGACTTCCAACAATCAGAGTAGATTGTTGTCCCTGGTTTAATCCATTCCTGTATTAAACCCATTAATGTCTCTTTAGTACGATTATGGACTGCAACTAAAAACATCTTACCTGTACCTCTTTCCACTCCACCAAAACCCATTGCCCTTCAACAAGATGGCCTCGGTTATATTTTCTTTTTCCGAACTTGGATTCATCTATCTCAACTATACAATCCTTACCTCCAATTTGTTGTGAGTTTTCTTCAACATATTCGAGTATAACTTCATTTACAAACTGTCTCCAATCTGCCATGGTATGTGAAGAAAAATCCAAGTTGTTTAATAGCATATCTGTCCTATTAACGATGTGAAATGTTAACATCAATACTTCACCTAATGTTAACTTACTGTAGCGGAACCAGGATCCGTGTCTCACACTGCGTTGGTTGCCACATTCTTTGTTCTCTATTTTATTCCTACATACCCACACTATTTGGTCAGATACCTTTTGATCGAAGTTTCATGAGCTGCTTGCATTTTTGACACTCTAAATTTCTTTTTATGAGGCCTGATTCCCTCAAAAACTCTAATAGAAGTAAATTGTTATCGACCAATTTGTCGATGAAATAGTATGTTGCAATTCCATTCTTTCCAAGCATGAATCTTCGACTACCAAAATTTCCCTTTCACTGATGGCTTTAAAATTTCTTGGTATTTCTTGATGATATCTACAACTGGAGGAGCAACTGAGTACTATTAAGAGAAGCCATATCAAAAGTTAAGTGATAATTTCAAAATTAGAGGTTCAATCTACAACTAAAAGTCTACGCAGCTGTCAGAAATGGGATAAAAAATACAAATTATAGCACCAATATATATCTTAAAATGAATGCAAATTAGGATAGATAAAATACTAAATTCTATTAATACTAATTTAAATTATAAAATAAGCAAATACTAAAATGGAAATTATTAGTAGATAAATTTCTAAATAATTATAATAATAAAATTCTATTTGAATACAAAATAGGTTAGATAAAATATAGGAGGCTCCAAAATATATTAATTTAAATTATAAAATGAGCAAACACTGAAATAGAAATTATTAAGAATTTCTAAATAATTATACTAGTATAATTCTAATTAAATAGAAGATATATATAAAATATATTAATTTAAATTATGGAGCTTATAAAATAAGCAAGTACTGAAATGGAAATTATAGAAATATCAATTTTTAATAATTATTAAAAAAATTCAAGACTCAGCCAAATCAGCTATTCCAGGCAATAGAATACAGCACGTGTTTAAAGCAGGAATGGCAAGCGAGTTGAAGATGGCGGGTAAGAAATGCTTAGTGTTGCCAAAAACGTACCATTGAATATTGAACTTTTTATTAATTGCTAATTAGGCAATTATTGATCTAATTAAATAATGAGAGTAATTAAATAATAAATGTAATTATAATGAATGAGATTATAAAGAGTTTTGTTTCCAATTATTATTTTTTCAATTTTACAATAAATATCTATAGTTATTATGGCTGCCGGTCATTTTAACCATATTCAGAAAATTATATTTTTTGCACATTATTTTGATAGTTTTGTTAGTTATTTACGATTTCCTAAAAGAAAACAAGTACACTTGTTTGAAAGGGAACTACTGTAATTTACTGAAGAATGTAGAGGTGTAACGGAGAATATTAGGCTACCCTGACAAGTCAACTTTTGGGCTCCAGTCCGGATCATACAAAGATCACAAAGCACAATGTAGCTCCATTATTATATTACCTTATTAAACAAGGAGCTTGTGTAACTATAAGCTTAAATTTTACAAAAGAGTAGTAAAAACTGCGCCTTTTACTTTATTCGGGATAAAAGGTCCAAATGAGCGGTGATTGTAATGAGAGGTATTCGAAAAACGCTGTAGTTGTAGTGTTAATGGTACATTAACAAAGAAATTATCTTAAAAAAGAAATATTATCAAGCTTGTAAAAAAATCCTTCATACATACATATATTGCAAGTTGACTGACTACTTTAAGAACGGTAATTTTAAAAAAAGCGTATAAATGAATTTTTTTATCTTTAAGGCATGTGACTACCTTCAGAGCACTTTTTTTGAAATATATAAATTTTCAACTAAATAAGCATTATTTTTTAAATTCAAATTGGGCATAAAAATAGGAATTCAAGTACAATTTCCTCAAAATTAAAAATAATTTTGGATATATTGGGAATTTTGAGTGAAATTTTAATGAAAAATTGCAGTTACACAGAAGTCTAATAAATGTATTCAAATAATATTTATACAGT
Source organism: Trichonephila clavipes (assembly GCA_019973935.1). Classification (NCBI taxonomy): domain Eukaryota; kingdom Metazoa; phylum Arthropoda; class Arachnida; order Araneae; family Nephilidae; genus Trichonephila; species Trichonephila clavipes. The sequence goes on along the minus strand of BMAU01000808.1, from coordinate 70,021 downwards.
ACGTGAATAAAATAAATTAGCCCAATCAACACCGGGCTAAGCGGATGATGGGAGGGGGAGTCATTTTGAAAAAGAGTATTAGAAATGCGGATTTTGTAAAGGGAAGGGAAAATTTATATAAAAGTAGAGGATAAAGCACGTGCAACGCCGGGCCACGCAGCTAGTAAAGTACATAAATGAATACACAGAGATGAGATTTTGATTCATAACACAGATAGAGATAAATAAAACATGTTTTTTTGAAAATTTTAATTCAATATTTTAAAAATATTTTGTGAAGGATCTACTTCCGGTTTTGTAAACTCCATTTCTGGTTTACTAATTATGCTATAACTTTCCTTCTAAATGTCGTAGAAACAAAAATGGAGTGTTTTTGGAATCTTAAATGTATGCGCTATAAAATAAAGGCATAAAAAATTTTTCGAAAATTATCACCAAAACGGCGAATTTTGTGTGTGGATAGTTACATATCTTAATGTCGTTTGAATTAAAATATGCATATAAAATTGTTTAAGAATATTTTTTTTTTTTGAAAAAATTATTTAAATACAATTTTTTGACAAAAAAAAAATGCAAGTATTTCCTATTTCCAAAACATTCTATTTTTAGGAAAAATGCTTAAGATATCCGACTACGTTCGGGACCGTGATTTTGAAAAAGCTCATAAATGGATAATTTTCATGATATTTAGTATCACTTAGATTAGAATACATGTATAAAATAGTTTTAAGAACATTATGATGGGAAAAAACTATTTAAATACAATATTTTGGCAAAAAATTAACTTAGAATAACCTTTTTTCAAAACGTTCTCCTTTAATAAAAATGCTTCCATAATAATAACATTTGGCTTATATATAGTAAAGAATTCTGTAGAGAGTCTGAACTAGGATTTTTGAAAAATTCACATTATTTTCAGAGTTACCTCCAATTGAAATGATTTTTTATCGGCGTTTTTTTCTTAAAATTTCTCCCCTCTGTTGGAGTAAAATATGGATAAACCAACTTCTAAGTTATATATATCAAAAATTCTAGTTCAGCCTCTGAAATATATATATAGGTAAAGTATTATTACAGTAGAAGCATTTTTCATAAAAGGAGAATGTTTTAAAAAGTGGTCAATTTTTGGTCAATTGATTGAATTGAATGATTGAATATTAACGTCGCACTGTTCAGCTACATGAGAGCTTTTGGAGACGGACCACATAATTTTGAACCATGGTCAAGTGACGTGGACGACACCTCAGCTGGCACCCGCTTTTCTCTAACTACCACACCAGCGGGAGGACGTTTCAGCTCTCGATAGATTTAACGTGCATCGCTGCCCTACACGGTGGGTCTTTAGTTGTACTGGGCTCTAACTCGTGACAAGGCAAGCCACATTTTCTAATCTAAGTAGCTCTAAATATCATAAATATTATCCATTTATAAGCTTTTCCAAAATCACCATTCCGAACGTAGTCGGATACCTTACTTGAAATACTAACGGTATTTTTAAAAATTTCTCTATTCTAATGCATTAAATATGAATACATTCACTTCTAAATCATGTGTTATAGTATCAGTATATTATATACTTTAACTGACTTGTCTAGTAGTTTCATGAAATATCTAGTTATTCTATGAAAAATAACTGAATTATACACTTTAACGGTAACATATATAACTGTTGGTATTAATACAAGAAACAAAAGTTGGTGTACATTTCAAAATCAAAGCAATACTTATTTTTTTAAAAAAATAATTCAATTTAGAGCGCATACACAAACCAACACAACATTTTTATATATATAGATTTGTTAGAATCTTTGTTGTTTTGGTATCAAGGTGTGATTCGCGTGACACCAATTTTGCTGTGGTGATGCTAAGACAAAGTACCTCATTGTCCAAGCTTCTGTTTACAAAAAGCTTCACAAATCATTTTTTGACTTAAAAACTGACTTTTGTGTCACGGTATCACATAACTATTAGCAAGAAAATTACAGTTCAGAAAATAAACAAACATAAAACTGAGTGACACTAAAATAGAAATTATAGCATTAATTTAAATCAAAAGGTTACCTAAAAAAGGAAAAAATTAAGCCCTAATTTTTGAACGAAAATCTTAAATATGAAAAAATTTAAACATGTATAAAAGAAACAAATAAATGTGAAGTAACCTTTAGCATATAGTAGAAATTATAACATTAATTAAATTACATCCTTTTTTAAATTACGTAAAAGGATAAAATGCGTTGAATGTAAAAATGGTTCGGAATAATCAAATGAAATATAAGCAAAACAAATGAGACTGTTGCCAAAACAACTAACAAAAACCACAGTTGTTGAAAAAAATGGGAAAATCGCTTAAAAATGTAATTTTAAAAATCTAAAAGCGAATTTCAAAAAAAAAAAAAAAAAGAAAAACTCTTCGTAGTGCACATCATTAGGACCTAGAATAATTATGTGCCAAGTTTTAAACTTCTGGGTTGCTTAGTTTGGGCGGTACAGGTGAAACACAAACGCGAATCTCTTTTATTAGTATAGATAATAAAAGAATATTAAAACACACACATTTAATCTTTATATATATATATGTATATATATATATATATCCTACTAGATTGGGAATAATTTTTTATTGTTTACTATCTCAAGTTAAAGGAGATAATTTTATACTCGTTAGTACAATGTCTTGCAAAACTAAATAGCTTTCTAGTTGAAAATACACCTTTTCATATTTGTGGAAAAATTCCAGGTGGTCCAAAGCCTAACTGACGCCAAGTAAATATGGTTTTGCAATCCTTTGTAAAATCCGACTTGGGACCCAAAACCCGACTTTCCATGGGGGTCCTAATATTCTCCGTTACTCCATTGCAAGCACAAATATTGCTTTTTAAACGTATTTACAAAATGAAAAAGTAAAGTTTCAAATATGATTGTCCATAGGAGACGCGGCTCTTTTGTTTATTTCATTTTTTAAAAATATTTTAAGTTATTTTTAAGGAAAGGAAACACGTAGGAAAATTCAATTACATTGGGACGGTAATCTGAAAACCAATTCTTATCATTTGAACTGAAGATCCCAATTAAACTTTTTTTCCAAGACTTTTTTTTTTGGAACTAAATTATCATTAAATTACATTCCAATATTTTGTGTTTTTTAAAATTATTTACTTTTTTGAGAACTAATTTAAAATCATTTATAATAGCTTTAAATTATTCTTTAACTGTGAGTGGAAGAAGAAAAAAAAAGAAAATTATTCTATAGTGCCACAAGATGTTGAAATTCGTGTCAGAGAATGAGTATTTGGGGGATTGTTTATCTGTAATTAACTACTATATAAAAATATAAGATGTAGGAGTTTCCAAAGTGTTGAGGAGTCTATAATATGTATCTGTTCATTTGTATTAACACTTACTACATTCAAACAACAAAGCGGCCCAGGTAAGCTGGATTTAACCGGATCCAAGAACCCTTGCTTGGATGCGACAGTGCTAAGGGGGCCCGTAGGTCTTCTGCGCCTAAGGCCCGAAATGAGCTTAAGCCGGCACTGCACTGACGTAGAGCATGGGTTCCCAAAGTGTTTCCTACAGACTGCTGAGGGGTTCCGCAGAAAATTAAAAAAATTTAGGGCCATATGGCAGTGTTTCTCAAAGTGTGGGGCGCGAGCATATCGAAAATTTCAAGATTTTTTTTTTAAAAAACCGGAAAGAGAAGTAAAACAATATACTTCCATAATAGAAAAAATACCCAACAACACTGATATAATTTATGTTTACCATCTGGCGTTTTTCCGTCATCAAATAGCTATCTTTGATCCCAAAACCAAATTGTAGGAAAAAAAACATTTAGTTTAATTTGCTGTATTTCCTCAATGAGAGATTTTTTTATTACGTTTTATCATAAAATATTACTCGTTAAAAGAAAAACGAAACCTAGACCATGAGAATAATTCTAAGATAAACAATTCATCACTGTAATTATTATTGAAATACTGAACATTAGTTGTAGAAAAAGAAAAGGAAGACATGATTCACTTTTCAGCCAGGCTGCATAATACATTTGTTAATCATTTGATTGACCTTCAAACTTACTGGTATTTTTTTCTGAATACACTTTTAAACCGGGAGCGGTGGCGCGGGACATCTGTGATCTCTATTGAAGGAAGCTGAAACTGATCAAGCAAACGAAAAACCTGCTGAAAGAATACATATTATTCATGATTGAGAAAAGCCATGAACATGAAACGAAAGGAAAATTGTCAAATGCTTCCTAAAAACTCCATCAACCTAAAATATGAAGCCATAAGTGTACCACAAGGTTCAGTTCACCTTGTCAAAACGACACAAGAAAGAAAAAAAAATTCAACTCTCGATTTGTTGATTACCAAAGGTGTCACGAGTTCGATCCCAGTACCACTAAAGACCCGCCGTGTAGGGGAGAGATGCACGTTAAATCTATTCAGAGCTCAAACGTCTTCTTGTTGGAGTGGTGTGGTAGTTAAAAGAGGCCAGCTCAAGTATCGTTCTCGTCAACCATTGTTCAAAATTACGAGGTCGTCGCCAAAAGCCCTCGTGTAGCTGAACAGTGCGACGTTAATATTCACTCACCAGATCATGAAAGCTCATTAAAACTACAATAACTTGGAACAAAATATGACAGCTTTGTCAGAAAATAACATTTCTGTAGTATTAATGAAAGTGTCTCTGATTTGCGTCCTTTATTAAGGTCTTGTTTGTTCAGTTTTATTGGATTTTTCTCAAATCATCAAAGAAAAATTGAATAGTCCTTGAAAGCCGGTAAGTATACTTTCTATTAACTAAATTATTCACTGGAATTCGATTTGTATCGTGTACAGTAAAAATAATTATAAACAAATGATTGGGGTGACTGAGTCCCCTTGCACTACCATTAGCGTTAGTATCGAGTGCGCGCCTGCTCCTGCGTTAAAACATTTTGAAGTCTTCTCGCTTTAAATATTAAAAAGTAACACAATTATTCTTCATCGGAATTTTATATTCTTTTTTTCATTATTTAACATTAATTCTAAATGCTAATTCTGTGAGGCTTAAAATTACAGTTCTTTTAAACAGTTATTTACAATCATAGCATTTATCTAAAAAAAAATCATTTTACATTTTTCTATACAATGTCGTGCACGCAGTTTTACTCTCCTTGCAGTTCAGTTATTATATCAATAATAATGTTTTATTTTTTAAAAAAATGAACTCGGGCGAAGAGCTGGTGTTTCAGCCAGTATACGTTTAATGTATCAGTACTGCAGAAGGTATTTTATAAATAATTTCTTAGTACTAAATTAAGAACAAGTATGATAATTATTATGGACTTTCATCCGCTTGTCTTGTAGAGCAAAGTTTTTCAAAGGAAGGTTTAATATCAGAAATTGACACTCTGAGTCTATTTTTCTATATTTAGCTGAGATCTATATTTTGTCTTCAAACCAGCCACCGTAGAAAATTTCGGTTTAACAAAGGTAAGATGTTGAAAATGGTAACAGTATACGAAGTGCTTTTGTTTTCAGAACAGAGAATTTCATCATCCACCTTTACCCAAATTTCAAAGACCGATTTATTACAAAATTGCCTTTTAAGTTTACACTGGATGTGAAATGTATGAAGATTTCTTCTTCGGAAGTTGAGAGTCTTTCTGGAGTGTCTTGAAATATAGATCCCTAATCCACTCGTAACTTGCTACCAAGTTGTCCTCATCCAGAAAATACTTTTTGAAATTCTTTTCCAACATAGTTAAACGATTTTACATGGTTTTAGAAACAACTTTCTCACGTTGTTCTTCAGATTTGTAAGTTTTGACACACAACCAGCTGGGCTTTTTTTCCCATCATTTACTTCATTGGTGGTAAATCCAAAATTTAAGTATTTTTAAGAATATTCATTGCCTTGATTTAATTTTCGGAACCATGCTCGTCTGTGTACTTGTTTATCCTTCATTATCGTGGAATGTTTGCTTACGACTTAAGTTTTTGTTTTTTAGTTTTTTTAAACTATAATTTATTACACTAGTCCTGGTTGTTATTGACCATATACCTTACTGATGCAATAAAGGCTTTAAAATGTTCATCTATTTTCTTGTAAATACACGTGACTAAAAGTGCACGTTAATTGCTTGCACGTGGTTCTGGCCCGTAGTACTGTTCTCCGTACGTTTGGTTACTTCAGATTTCCGCGTGATTTACTGACGTCATGTAGCTTAAGATGGAGTACATCTCCTTTTCCATTAAACAGTCCGGGAAATTCATCTCTTATTAATTTATCCATACAGAGGTTTCTATTAGTAAGTAAATGAAGAATTAATCTTTCGATTTATTTTATGATTGGGTTCTCATTTTCTTTTCTGACCTACACATTTTAAAGCTACTGTATAACCACACTTTCGTATAAAAAGAAAATTATGTTTAGAACTGGGCTGACATTTTCATTTAATTTCTTAAATTACTTAAAAAAAATTTTTTAATTCATTTTGATTACTCAAAAATTGGAGAATGAATCATAAAATTAAAGCAACATTACTCTATCTCAGTGGTCTTCAAACTGTGTTTTTCAAGGAACCCGAAGGTTCCACGAGGCATGTCCAGAGGTTCAATGAGTCAAAATAAAAAATCGAAAATAAAATTATTAATGTGTGTGTGCGAAATGGATTCACGTTTTTTATGGGCTGGATTTAAAATCCATTTCATTATTTCAATAAAAATCAGTATTTATTACTGATATAACAAGAACGAATGATTACACTATCGACAGACTCTGTGTTAAAATATAGATAGGAATGAGATTTTGATTTTTGATAAAAACTTGCACGGAGTATAAGTATCCTTTAATATCTAAATTTTAGCAAGCTCCTAAATTTTAGGTTGCAAATTCATGCAGAATACACATGACTTCCCACGGATATAAACGACCTAGTGGTCAAGTTAATGGACTCGTGGCCGGCGTGTCATGAGTTCGAGCCTAGTACCACTGAAGACCCACCATGTTGGGGGGGCGATGCACGTTAAATATATTGAGGCTCAACGTCCTCCCGTTGGTGTGGTGTGGAACTTAGGAGAGGGGGTGCCGGATCGGGTGTCGTCCTCCTCAATTGACTAAAGTTCAAAATTACGAGGTCCGTCACCAAAAGCTCTCGAGTAGCTGAATAGTACAACACTAATATGCACTCACTCACCCACTGCTGTAAACATTTTAATGCCATTCACAACATTGTATTTAAGTGAGAAATGTTTATGTGGTATCAAAAACAAAATTAAAAAAATTATAAAGCACCGAATATGAAATGGAACTGTAGATAATTTCAATAGACCCACAGACTATGATAGTTTGTGTAAAAAAAAATGTGTGTGTAAGCCCATATCCTAGTTTTTAATTATAATAAATGTGTAGGTGACACCTTTGTGTGGAGTATGTATTATACCATGAATGAATAAATTTAAACTTAATTTTTTAAGTATATCATATCTCGGAGCATTATTAACTTTCGTAAATAGTTCCAGCATTAATATGAAAAGTGTTAATCTTTTTTCTGCGAAGATGTTAAATAATTTTTCGCAAATTTTTTAAAAATGTATTAATAAATTGTTTATCCTAGAAGAAACTGAGAAGCTACACCCAAAACTGTAATTAAAAACCGGCAAATATCTAAAATTGCTTGAAAATAAAATATGTATGCAAAAAGTAAGTAATACCCCTTTCTTCAATAGTCCCAAATATAGTCAAGTGCTCATTAGTAACTTTTATCACTATTCCATGATACAAAACTTCCGTTAAAGGAAGAATAACAAAGAAAATAACAATAATACATAATTTAATTAAAAATTTAATCTTAATTTTTATTTTAAGTGATGTAAAACTTATCATAGTTCTTTCCCCATTTTTATCTTAGGGATTGAGGGCTTCTACCTAGGTCCTCCTTTAAATCTAATTACAGTCAGACCTTCATATAACGAACCTCTCTATATTACTAATTTCTCTATTATTCGAACTTTTTCCTGGAACCAAGAACATTTTACTATTTTCTTGGTAAAATAACCTCCAAATAGTGAAGTGACTTTTTTTTATTTAGTGAACCTTTTTCTCTTGTGATTCGATTATTTTCCCTCCCTATTTTTAAAATATTTCAGGGCGTTTTTCAAATTATTCTCTCTTTTAGCACATTTTAATGGGATCAATGACCTTGAACTGGTTTTACCAGGTGCCTATCTCATCTAGAACAATGAAAGGGCCGTAATTTTCAAACAAAAAACTCAAATGAAATTAAATGATTTTATCAATATTTAAATTTAAGGATTCATGTGGTAGTTTATGCTTGAAATTACAGGTTATAAAGTAATGCATGTTAAAAATTACTTGTAAACTTAAAACTAAAAAGATATCGATAAAAAATTCATTATTTTTTCAATTAATTTTTAAAGTTGAAAATACAATGCTTTGTTTTCTTGTTTTCCTTGTAGATTTCTATTTGAAGGGTGAGATATATAAAATAAATAGATATTAATTTTCAAAAAAAAAAGCGTGAATAATTACATTATTTGAGAATAATATATAGCGTTTATAAAAATTTAAAATTTGTTTTTTGGGGTTTTTAAAGTCTGTTAAAAGATGAATCTCTCTATTTAAGGAGTTTTCCATATAACGAACGTTTTTCCAAGATTTAGCGTCCAACTGTACTTGCAAAAGAAAATTTGATTATTGAATATCATCCTTATATTAATTTTGTTTAAAAAAACATATTTCAATAAATACAAGAATTTTAACACTCTTTAAAACTAGAGTTACAGTAATAAATTAACAAGTAAAATATTTTGTAAGCAAAATAACCGAACTAAAATTGAGTATTTAACCAAGCAAATGATGAAGATAAGCTTAAAATATTTTTCATGAATTCGGTTTTGGATTTCAATTTTAATTGCATTAGATTCTTAAAAGCGTATGTCATAAGAATAAATTCTGTAGTTTTTTTAAAAAATGCATCGGACCGTTTATTAAGTTTTTGAAGATCTGTACCTTCGTGTATACTCCTGATGAGACAATAGAAAAGTTATACTGCACAAAGCGTTTGTAAATGAAAAGCGGTTTATTTCATAATTGTTATTTGACTTATACCGTTTCTTAATGACAATATATTTTCACAAAAACCCTGTGATATGCCCAAACTACTTTCATGAAGGGGGGGATATATTTAAAAAAAACGTAGACGAGAGAGAGAGAGAGAAACCACCGAGACTAAATGTTTATGCTAAACATTAAAAATCTTGTGGTCTAAGGGCTTAAACCTCCAAATCCCACCCTTTTGTACACCACTGCACGAATCGTACAAGTAGCAATAGAGGGGTTTGTGAAGCAGAAATAGAAGTGTCTTTAAAAGAAAGGTAGGGGGAGACTATTCGGAGACGATGCTTGATTTCGAGAGGGGGAATCCTTCTAATGATTATATTCGTTTCAACTAGTGTGTTAAATTTAGTAATGAATGGCGAGATAGATTACATACTCTCAGTGGGTACAGTAGGCTCTAACATTAAATGTCTCTACCATCAGGAGAATATAAACTGGTTTTATAGGAATTGTGGAGTGAGTGAGAGAATATTAAGGTATCCGACTACGTTCGGAACCGTGATTTTACAAAAGCATATAAATAGGTAATATTTATGATATTTAGTGTCACTTAGATTAGAAAACGTATATAAAACAGTTTTAAGAAAATTATTACAATAAAAAATAATTTAAGTACAATATTTTGATAAAATATTTTGAAATAAAGTCAGTGTGTGATTCTGTGTGTGTGTGTGTGAAAATTTGTTTCCTTGTTGAATTTTAATAATGTTTACAGATAAACCGGAAAAAACACAAATTCTTTAAGAAAATATTAGCTTTAACATTTTTTTAAAAAAAATAACTAGCGCTCTCAGATGTAAATCCATACTAATTTGTATAGAACTTGTATATGAGTATGTACAAAACATTTAAACTCTGTCTTGAACAGAAAAAAGAATAGAAAACACAGACATCTTCAAAATTAAAAGTTTAAAAAACCCATTTAAAATCTGTAAAGGCATAAAAGAAAAACTAATAATACCTGTAAAGCTCTAATTTTTTAATGTGTTATTTTCGAACTTATGTTATGCATTGAACACTTCTTTAATTAAATGTGACTGAAAATATTTTTTTAGTTCAAAATATGTTTTTTTCATAATATTGTTAACCTTAACATATTATTTTCGTAAAAAGAGAGTTTTTGAGATACAAAACATTTTTATACACAAAATGATACTGATACAGCTAAAGTTAGAAAGCGTCAAGTTTATACTTACCATCTAATTTTTTCTCAGTTTTAAATCGGGACAGCTTAACAAGTTTAATTTTTTTGTCTCGCGACTTTAAAATACTTATTGTTGTAATATAATGTAGTTTGGTACATCATGGAAATATATTCAGTTTTGCCTACAATACTTGTATTCAGAACACATGTATTCTGAATTCTCATTGCAATATCTGGTAAAGGTCGGTTTTTATATATATCATTTTCTGTAGTATTCCATATATTCTAAATATTGTTTTTCATAGCAACTTGTGAACGTTTGGGCTGCGCCATTTTTTCAACAAGAAAAAAAATAATGAAAGCAAAGTGAAAAGCCTCTAAGTTAAATAAACTATGTGTGTAAGCAAATATTGAGACTTGAAATCAATCTTAGTTAAGTAACTATGAGAGCTCAAAAAACTCAAAACATAAACTAACAAAAATGATTTTAGCAGTGAAAATTTAATTGAATAATAATTTCCCTGAAAGAATTGATTACGTTCAAAAATATTTTTAATTAATTCGATTTTTAAGAATTGAAAAATGCTTCAAAATGAAACTGAAACTAAAACCCAAGCTCAGAAAACTTCAAATATCTTTAAAACTAATTGGTTATCTGATGCGAAATTTGGGGGCAAGCTTCTCTCCCAATTATATAGGCCACAAAGAAATGACGATAAACTTTTTTTCGATATTTTTGTCATTCTTAGAGTACTGCTAGACTTTAAGTAAGTCTCTCCATTCAGTTTTGCATCTGTTTCCTTATCCTGTTTAAAGTTGATTTCACTAAATATTGAAATCATATAAATATCATATTCTAACTCCTTTCACTTAGAAATAGCAGTATTGTTTAAATGAACAATACACATTTTTGTTCATATTAACAAAAAATGTTCTTCATGTAATGTATTCCATATTTCGTCTCATATATTAACTTTAAATATAAAACTTTGAACAAATTATTTATTTAATATTTCTAAAGCGTATAAATTCCGCGTGATATATTTTATATAACAGGAGAGTTATATTATTTTTAAGTCATTTTTTAATAGATAAAAAGGGCCTTTAATTTGTAATTTTTCTTTTCGCATTGAAAGAAGATGTGTATGTATGGTCCTTTTTCAAAATTTTTACCTCTGGACGATTTTAAAACTGGTTACCTTTAAACATGCTTTGGTAACAATAAAAAAATTAAAATCCAATCAACTAAAAATATTTATTTTTTTTTTCGTACAGTTTTATGTGCTTTAGCATAAACTACTAGAAATTTCTGCCGCCCAGCCTGTATGATGAATATGACCCTCGGCTTGTGACCGAGTGGGTTCGAATCCCGAGTAAGGCATGGTTGTATCTCCTTCAGCGAAAAGAAGTCGGACTTTCGCCTGGAATGAATTCCCGTCTCGAATCGAAAGCAGCGCACCCCTTCTGTTCCATGATGGGATGATCGTTTGTAATAAAAAGTCTATATTCTTCTGTTTGTATTGTATGTTTCTGTTCTTCTTCCACTTGTATTTCATATATATCCCAGGATAAAAACACACGACTACAACTAGAAATTTCGTTTATATTTAGCTAATTTTTCAAAAAATAATTATAATTTAACTTAAATTTTTTTTCTAAAAATGAATACGTGTAAAAGCTTGTGATTTAAAACGAATAAATGTACCTGTTTTAAGACTGTGGAAATCCTCATACATTTTTTAAGTTTCTAGTGTAAGAGATAATCTAGGAAAAGAGGAAAACACAATTTTCTAAAATTAATGACATTTCTATTTTTCTAAAAATACTTATGAATAATTAAAAATACGTCCACTGCAGTTAAAGGGAAAAAAATTATTGGCTAAATAAACCACAGCACATGTAGCTTAGTATTATACACAATTTAAAATACTGATTATACAAAGTTATGCGTAACATAAAAAAGGGAAAATGTAAGTTTTGAAAATATTTACATGAAGGAATTACGTTGAAGTAATACTCACCTGTGTGAAAAGTTTTTTCTGCTACATTAAAATAAGCTACAATTGGCCATCTTCATTCAATTGAGTATGTTCAAAAATGAAATTCCGACTACAATTCAACATGCTTGCCTTTGATCTATGTTGATACGGTGCTATTACGGGGTATATGGCTCGCGAAGCAAGCCACCATCCCATATCTGACAAGTAGATGTTGAGCGATTGTGAAAGTTATCATGCTGGGGAATAGATAGCTTCTGATTGGTTGAGCCAACCGTTCGGAAAAGTTCCAAATTTCATCAAATTTTCTGTTGCATGGTAGAGAGCCGAGTGATCGCTCTCTGAATTGGATCTTGGCGTGTGAGGAAATTGACTCGCATTGGCTGCTCACTCACTCCATTTAAGTTATGTGAAATAAAAGCGGCTGGGAAGTTCGGATATATAGACTCTCTTAAAACGTATCCAAACACGTTGAAATGACCAAATTCGGTCAAAAGATACACTCTCACACACATATATATATATGTGTGTGTGTATATATATAGCAGTAAATAAATTAAAAAGACTAATAAATCCTAAAACATCTTAAGATTAAACCGAAAGAACATGGAACCATTAGAAACCAAAAAAGAGAAATTTAGCTGGAGTGGAAAAAACTATCATGATTTCCAGAGCTGTCACTGGCTTAGGCAAGTGAAACAGGGTTAAATAGTGTTTTGTGAGATCTCAACCTTCACCTACAGTGGAAATTTTCGGCATATTAGCATAGGGGATAAACCAAGGCAAAGGCCCAAAAACCCACGTGGGTGAATATAGCTTCAATAGAATAGAATTGGAATATTAAATTACTATAGGAATCCGGGCGAAATAGACAAATATAAATATGTATAAACAAAAATATTTGCAAAAGAGGTTAAAAATTATTATGACCATAAGTAATAATAATAAAAATGTGCGAAGAAACCAAAATCTTACCCGATGTATACAGATTTCATGAGTGTACTGACACCAAGCACAAAAAACAGCATAACTAAGAATAATGGTGCCATCTATGTATATTTTTAGTAATTAAACTTATTATAAGAAAGTTAAGAATATATTTATATAGTATAATAAAACAAAAGTGAAGAAATACTAGAAAATACAGTGCTGAAAAAGTAAGAAATTGGAATTCAGCAGACACAAAATTGTAGATACAAAAAAGTCATCGGACTAAACTGGAGACTTATTATGATTTCTAAAGCTGTCGCTGAATTAGGCTAGTGAATTAGGGTTAAGCAATGCTTTGTGGATCCAACCTTCCCGTACAGCAGAAATTTTCGACATAATAGAGAAGAAAAAAAGCCAAGTTGAAAAGTTAAGCATAATACAACACGTGGAAGAACCTAATATAAAATCGTAAAAAGAGAATAATGAATTTCTCAAGGAGAGGATAATAAAAAAAAACTATAGAAAATATTAGGAAAAACTTGTTAAACAAAAATCCTGAACTAAAAAATATAACCTACAGCGATGAGATCCTACGTGAAATGGCGTAAAAGATTGAAGCGCCAACACGAGAAGGAAAAGCTGTGACGCCATCTGGATAGTTATTATGCAATTAAACTTATCACAAAGTTATATAATTAAACAAAACAAAAGAAGTTTTAAATAAAATAAAGAGCAAAGTTCAGAATAGATAGTATCAAATAGAAATATATTAAGGTAAATTTACTTGGATGAATATACACTAGAAAGTAATATTGCAATTGAAATGAGCGCATAAAATATTTTTATAAAAATATTTTTTAAAAAATAAATTAAATAGAGAGAGAAGAAATATTAAATAAAATATCGAACTTAGATTAAACTAAATTAGAAATCTATATATATATAAAGGAGAAAAGCGACTCACTGACTAATCACGATATCTCCGAAACTATTAAAATTACAGGCTTGAAATTTGGTGGGTAGGTTTCCTTCATGGAGTAAACGTCAGCTAAAAGAACGGATTTTGCAAAGTTCGAACCCCAAGGGGCGTTACGCGGGTTTAGGGGGCGTTATAGATAATTATTTCCATTACTAAACTATTAGATGTACAGTCGTGAAACTTGGTACACAGATTTCTTTCATAAAGTAGAGATTCCCTACATAATGATTTTTACGAAAATCGACCTCCAAGGGGCGCTTAAGGAGCATTATACATAATTATTTCCATTTTCAACCTATTAGACGTAGTCTTGAAATTTGGAAAGCGGATTCCTTTTATAGAGTACAGATCCCCTACAGAATGGGTTTTGTGAAAATCGACTCCCAAGTGGCGTTGTAGAGAATTAAGTGGCGTTATAGGTAATTAACTTTTTTAACTATTGGACGTAAAATCTCCAAATTTAGTAAGCTGATTCCATTCATTGAGTAGAGATCCGCTATAAGATGGGTTTTGTGAAAATCGTTTCCTAAGTGGCGTTGCGGGGGCTTAAGGGGCGTTATAGATAATTATTTCCATTTTTAAACTATTAGACGTACAGTCTTGAAATTTGGTAAGCGGATTCCTTTCATAGAGTACAGATCCACTGCAAAATGGGTTTTGTGAAAATTGACCCCAAGTGGCGTTGTGCAGAATTAAGGGGCGTTATAGGCAATTAACTCCCTTTTTATACTATTAGACCTCTAATCTTGAAATTGAGTAAGCAAATTCCATTCACTGAGTAGAGATCTGTCATAAGATGGGTTTTGTGAAAATCGTTTCCTAAGTGGCGTTTCGGGGGCTTAAG
Organism: Trichonephila clavipes; assembly: GCA_019973935.1. Taxonomy (NCBI): domain Eukaryota; kingdom Metazoa; phylum Arthropoda; class Arachnida; order Araneae; family Nephilidae; genus Trichonephila; species Trichonephila clavipes. The sequence goes on along the minus strand of BMAU01000808.1, from coordinate 55,001 downwards.
GGGCGTTACAGATAATTACTTCCATTTTTAAACTATTAGACGTACAGTCTTAAAATTTGGTAAGCGAATTCCTTTCATGGTGTAGAGATCCGCTACAAAATAGTTTTGGGGAAAATTGATCCCCAAGGGTCACTGAGGGGGATTAAGGGGCGTAATAGATAAATATTTCCGTTTTTCAACTAATAAAACCACCTGCTTGAAAATTAGAAGGTATGTTTCGTTCATGGAATAAAGTTCCTTTTACAAAGATTTTTGCGAAAACGGACCCCCAAAGGGGTGGGGTTGCGAGGGATTTAGGCATGTTAAAGAAAAATTCCTGTTTTTGAATTTAACTCATTAACTTGAAATTTGTTCAGCACTTTTCTTTAGTTGAATAGAGTTCCACTAAGAATGGATTTTACGGAAATCAACTCCAGGGGGAAGCGGGGAGAAATATTGGGGCGTATTGATAGACAAAATTCCCGTTTTTGAACTGCTAAGACTATAATAATAAAATTTGGTTTGCATGCTTCTTTGTTGAATTGGAATCCGCTAAGAGTGCTCTCAACGAGGTATTGATGATAAAAATTCCGTTTTTGCTCTGTTAGATTTAGACTTGAAATTTAGCACGCACGTTTATTTTATGGAGTAGAGATCCACAGAAAGTTTCTTTGGTGGAAATCCACTTGATTATTAGGTTAAGTGTGAGCGAAAAAAAATCTTTCTCCTTCTATTTTAGATATAAATAGAAATTAAATATTATAATTTATGTTCTTTTTATATCAAGGGGCGAGAGTGTAATAGCTATAAATATATTTTTCAATGCAATCGAATTCTTAATGCTAGATATCAATAATTAATATATATGTAAACAGTATACATATATACAACATCGTGAAATACCCAGTGAAGCGGGTGTGTAATGGCTAGTAGAAATATATTTAAAAATAAATTTACTAGGATAATTGTATTCTAAACAATTCTTGCAAAATTTCACAGAATTACTATGGATTAAAATTTTATCAGTAACTAAATCATTGGTTCTTTTTATAAAATTTAAGATAATACTTCTAAATATTGATAGGTGTAAGTTACAACCCCAGAAAGGCATTTTTATAATGTTAAATTCAAATGAGTCTCTTTTATCAAAAATATTACTTAAAAGCGAATTATTCTTAACGTTTAATTGAAGGTCCAAAAAGTTAGCTGACTCATTATTATAATTAGTTTTTAATAATTTTAAATGGTGGGGGATAATAATTAAAGCTAGGAACAAAGTCTACTATATTACTAAAAATAATTCAGTCATCTATGTATCTAAAAAGTAATAAGATTCATAACTAATACTTTCATTTTCATAAAAATGCAAGTAAATATTTGCTAAGCAGTTGCTAGCTATAATTAAAGAGAGCTATCTTTTGGATTTACAAAACATACTTAGTTTTGTTTCTACGCTACCTAGAGACCAAGTTAAATGAATTTTATAAAATTAGAAAAACCGGAAGTGTGTGTGTGTGGGTCTTTATAATCTACCAGAAGTGGGCATTTAAACTGTTCGAAATCTGTCTTGGTGAGTCTGATAACTCAAAATGATATAAATGTATTTCTATAAAACTTTTTAAACATGATATTTATATTGCTTTTTAGAGAATGTACTTAAATATTTCTTATTGTATAAATATTTTTTTGAGTTTTTTTTTGGGCTGTAATTTAAATAATGGTCTCATAAAGAATGCCCCATTTCTTATAATATATGCTCGATGAAATCTGAAATTCTTAAATTTTAACCAAACATTAAAATTTTAGTATATTTTCTAGATAAATACATATAATTTGTTTTAGTAATACTTTTACTGATATAAGTTTATTACTTTTATCTCTAATTGCTTTTAAGTTTTTCTAAAATATTGCTAAAATTTCACTAACTATTGTACCTTTTGTAAAATTTAAATAATTTTTAAAAAATATTTTTAGTTAAATATTAGTATTTATCGGCGTTGCTTCCTAAAAAAGCATTTATAATGTTTTAGTATACGTGCTAATGTTTAGTATACTAGCTCCGAACGAGTTCGAATAACTAAAAGGCTGTTTTCGTCATATGTACGAAAGCGTGAACTTGACGCGGAGCACATTTTCCGACAGGAAAAATACCTCAATTTTTATAAAAAAATTTTTGACATTGTAACGCATACATTTATTTATAATACAGTGTTTTTAAAATTTCAAAATATTTCACAAATAATTAATTTTTCCTTTTAAAATGTGAAGGGATAGCTCATTTAACCTTACTGTACAGGAAAAAAATGCATCACATTTTATAAAAGAAAAAAATATGTCAACTCGGATAAAAATGAGTAGTATGATAAAATAAGTGACTCTCTTCAGCAAGGGTGTCCAACACGCGGGGGGAGGGGGCACTGACTCTTTTTTTAAAAAATTTTTAAATATCAGGTTTTTAAAGTTTTTTCATTTTGAAATTTATTTAAGGGGAAATTTATATATATATATATATATATATACACTGGTGTGCAAAAATTAAGGACGAGACGGTTTTTTCAATATAACTTTGAACAAAAGCTTTCCAAATCAACACATTTAATACCGTAAGATCCCCAATACGTAAGGACATGTGTAATATGTAAGCAGCACTTACTAAAAGAGAAATCAGAGGGATAAAAAGAAGCTTGATTGAAAAAGTAGTATGGAGTGCAATGTGACTGAAGGCCGAAACATCCCTGTGATGGGTGTCCAGCAAGAAACATCCGGTCTTTAGTAGGGGATATGATCTCCCCTGACTGCTAGGCAGGTTTCACAGCGTCTGCCCATGCTGAGAATGAGGGTGTCAATGAGTTGTTGAGACATTGCTGCCCATTCGTCTTGCAGTTCCAATCGAAGCTCTCGAATCGTTACTGGTGGTAAGGTACGAGCTGCCAAGCGTCTGCCTAGAAAATCCCATACATGCTCGATGGGATTGAGATCCGGAGATCGTGCCGGCCAATCCATACGTTCAGTATCCTCACTCTCTAAGAGCTGTTCGGCAGCTACTGTGCGATGACATGGTGCATTGTCGTCCATGAAAAGGAACTGCAGACCCATAGCGCCTCTAAAAAGACGCACATATGGAAGAAGAATCTCGTTACAATAACGGGTCCCGTTGACTGAACCTGCGTCGAAGATGTGAAGGTCTGTACGACTACCAAGCATGATGCCTCCCCAAACGAGAACACCGTGACCTCCATACCTGTCCCTTTCAATGATGTTCGAGGGATGATTGCGGCTTCCCCGCTCTCTCCAGATGAGTATGCGATGAGAATCGCTACTCAAACTGAATCTGCTCTCATCTGTAAAGAGTACTCGTCCCCATTCATTGTCTCTCCAATTCCGGTGTTCCCGGCACCACAGAGAACGCCTTCTCCGATGGGCAGGCGTTAAAGGTACACACCGTACAGGGCGTCGTGCAAACAGACCACCACCGTGCAGTCTTCTGGCCACGGTAAAACGCGATCTCGGTCGTCCAGTCGCCTGTGTCGTGTGTCTAGCGATTTCTCCCGCTGTCTGCCGTCTGTTTCTTCTGGCCTGTAAGGCAATGTACCGGTCATCTGCGGGTGTGGTTCCTCGTGGACGACCACTACTGAACACCCGGATAGCTGTTCCTGTAGTTTGAAATTGTCTCCAAAGTCGTGAAACGATGCTGTGAGCAATTCCGAACTCTGCAGCCACACTTGTCCCACTGCGGCCTTCCTCCAACTTCCCAATGATTCGACCTCGGGTAAAAGCATCCAGATGTCGTCTAACAGATTGATTATGTGCCATTTCTCGCTGAGGCAGCAACTCGGTGTGATTTTAACTGCTATACGGCGTGCAATCTCTTTGCCAGAAATACTGATCTTATACCGACAACATGCTTTGTATTACTCAGACACTCCCCCATTACGTCTACCTGCATATCTGCGCATGTGCTACCGTACATCACCTTACTTAATCTCCTGATTGGTCATTCTGTCCGCTCTGCCTCTTCGTTCAGCTGATATGATAATTTTTCGTCTTCGTCCTTAATTTTTGCACACCAGTGTATATATATATATATATATATATATATATATATATATATATAAAGAGAAAAGCGACTCACTCACTGACTAATCACGATATCTCCAGAACTATTAAACCTGCAGACTTTAAATTAGGTAGGTAGGTTCCCTTCATGAAGTAGACGTCAGCTATTTGGTTTTGAGTTCATAATTCAGATCTAGCTTTTTTAAATGTGTATTTAATGAATTGGAAAGAAGAAACAGGTCTAGAAAATCTTTAAAAGACGAATTCTGATTAATAAGTAACCGTACGTTATTTTCTCATCTACTCTTTTCCTTGATTTATTTCAAAACAAATTTCTTGTCCACACTTGTTTACCAGAATTATGCTGCATTCCTTGAAAGGGAGAGCTGCGTGAGCCACCATGAAATCGATACACTTGTTAATTTCCCCCTCTATTTCCAGTGGGAAAAATCAGTGGGAGAGTTATGATCCACACACACAGTGGGGAGGTTATGATTTTTTTATATTTTTACCCACCACCAAAAACTCCGAAGCGCTTAAACTATTCATATAAAAATATATAATTTTAATAATCTTTAAAATCAATAATAGGGCCCGAAATTATCAAGCCCATGTATAAAAGTAATAACTGTAATTTAAAGAATCTTAAAGTAGTAGACAAATGTTAATAAATATATGTACTTTCATTAATTGAGAATAAATAATTAATATTAGCATACTAAATTTTTATTTTTTAAAAGAAATGCTTTTGGTTGAATTAAGAGAGATTTGAAATTCAATTTCTTCATTAATAACCTGAAATAATATTTCATCTGTGCTTCCTTATTATTGCTCTTTCAGTTTTTTACCCATACTTATTTACTATGATTCTACAGCATCCCCCACTGTGGAACAGCTACAAGTGCCCACGCATAATCGATTTAATAAATCAATACCTGTTGCCTTCTCCCCGGCTAAAATGATTTCACCCCAGCTTCCTTATTCTCTCTAGTTAAATTTTCGGCATTTGCTTGTTTACCAGGATTCTACTGCCTCCCCAGACTTGGAGAACAAGTGTGCCCACGCATAATCAATTCAATAAAGCAATACCTGTTGACTTCTTCCCGGTTGTTTCCATAGTTACGGGCTATTTTTGCCAAATCTCGTCTAAGGGAGAGCAAATCTTAGCCGTGTACTTTCTGTTGTATACTGTTCCTTGACAAGCATATAAAAAGAAAAGGAAGAGTATATTCTTACAGAAAAGTTAAAACGATTCTTAACTGTAATTGTTAGTTTTAATTGTTTATGAAATAAAATTAGTTAAACGATAAAACTGCTTATTTCATGGGCATACGCGAAACTGTTAACATGAAGGGAACCAGGACATGCTCGAATGAGTAAAATGCCAAAATTAAGACCCTTTGTTTATGAGACATATATCTTTAAAAATTTCCAATAGAGCTTAGATTTCTCATGTTAATAAACATAATTTAATTATTCTGTAGAACTATAAAAATAACTTTTTAGTTCACAAAAGTTTTTTTTTTTCTACTTAATTTAAGTAATACATAATTTTTGAGAACTTATAATGTTATACTTATGTGTTTAGGTACCATTTTTTAAAAAAGTATCTTTTTTATGCAAAATATTTTGTACACATATATAAAACAATACACAAAATACAGTGAACCTATTTTTTTAGTAACATTTTAGTATAGTTTCTGTAAAAAAAGTATGAAACTTTGAAATTTGGAAACTTTTTATATTTTTATGCAAAAAACCATTTTTAAAAAAATAGGCACTATTTTAATAGAAAAAAATTATGTTCCCTATATGCATAGACATCTTATATAGAAGTATAAAAAATCTGAAATCATATAGTGCAATAGTTTTTTTAAAAAATGTACCTAAATGCAAAAAAATATGCTTTTGAGAAAAAGTGAAAAAACTAAAATAAACAATGTTTTCGCATATTATACACTTGATAAGTATTTGCTTGCCTATTTTTATATGCCTAATAATGCTTAATCATTTTCTAGAGTTACAAAAGTAATTTTAAATTCATATGTTTTTTTCCCTTTGTTTTAACATGAACATAATTTTCGAGATCTTGTAATACTTTCATGTAGGTACCATTTCTGACAAAAATATTTCTTGAATATACAAAACATTTTACTCATATATAAAAAGCAACATATCAAACATAATGAACTAGTTTTTTTTAATGAATTAATTGCATAATTTCTTCAAAATAATCATAAAACCTTAAAATTTTGAAAATCTTAATTTTCTTTTTGCACATATAAATCTTTTTTTAAAAAAATTAAACATTATATACCAAAACATATTTTTTCACTATATGCACACATATCCTGTTTAGATGTATTTATTATTCATTCAAATGAAAAAAAATCAAAAGTTTATATAGATCAAATACAAGAGAAACTACACATTTAAATATATCAAAAGGGGCGTGGTCATTTGTTTACAATTTTATTTTTCATATTTTAGGGCTATTTTATCAACACACATGTAAGTATTATACATTTTTAGATTCAGAAAAATATGCACTATTTTTAGAACTAAAATTGAAAAATCGATTTTTTCAAAGTACATTCAGGAACATTGAAAATAGCGACCCAAGAAGAAAGCATCGGATTGAAATGAAATTTAATACACATAATGACACAGATGAGAGATTCACTTGATCTCAAAAACAAGACAAACGACTACAAGGTGTGCAACGACACAAATATTGGGCAACTTGAATAGCGCGTTGGACCACCTCCAGCTGCAATACATGCCACCACACGGTCCTGCGCTGAGTTGATTATACACCTTATGTTGTCCTGAGGCAGATGGGCCCACAAATCTTGAACAGCCAACTCTAAATCATGTACAGAGTGACACGATGGCATCTGCCATTTTAGCTGATCCCACACGTGCTCTACAGGGGACAAATCGGGGGAGCGGGCCGGCCATGGAAGAGTCTGAAAATGACGTAGGAAGTCTTGAGCAACTCTTGCTGTATGCGGACGAGCATTATCTTGCTGGAAAATTGCCCTTGGGAGACCATTTATGAAAGGTCCTACATGGGGTCGAAGAATATCATCAACGTAACGTTGGCCCGTTAAGGTTCCACGCATCACAATTAAAGTGGACCGGCTACCATAGGCTATGGCCCCCCAGACCTTTACACCAGCTGTGCGGGTAGTGTGACGTAGAACAGTGTGGGGGAAATTGTACCGCTCACCAGGGCGCCTCCACACCCGTACATGGTTATCATCTGTCCCCAAAACAAACCGGGATTCATCACTAAACACAACCTTTTGCCAATCTGTGGCATTCCACATTGATCTGGCTTGGCATCACTGTAGACGCAGTTGCCGATGTTCCGGTGTTAAAGGGAGTGCACGGAAAGGGCGCTTGGATTTAAGATTTGCTTCTGCAAGGTGCCTGGAAATTGTTTGTGGAACAATTGCTACGCCTACGTCTGCTCGTATCGTTGAACGAGTCACTGGGGGGTTCACAAGTGCTTGCCGCCCGATTCTTCGATCCTCTCTCCTCGTGGTCTTCCTGGTCGCTCCAGGCCCGGTTTTCTGCGCATGGGTACCTTCTCGTGTCCACTGCTCCAAACAATTTCTAACGACACACGCCGAATGATCCACTTGGCCAGCAACACGGCGCGTCGACCATCCTGCAGTTTTCATCCCGATGATCAGGCCTCTCTCAAACTCGATTAACTGTGAGAAATGTCTTCTAGCACGTTTACCTGGCATATTTCGTTTACCAAAGTCTTCCTACAATCGGCGGGTAATCGTCACGTTTATGAATCTTGAACGGTTGATTGAACGGTTGATTTTAACAATAGGTGTCTAGGCTGCGCCAACAGCCTTCAAACCTCTATCTGGAACTCTGATGTTCTTGGTTTTGGAAACTTGGGCTTGAAGAGGTGGGCGTGACTTCAGAAAAGGAGGTCCAATGAGAGTGCAGGAGGCGTCGGCTATGGAAACGATCCTTGATTGGAGGATGGCAGTGAGCTTTTTAAGAGTGAAATCATGTACTTTGTGATAGAAAGTGACTTTAAAAAAAATTTTGAACAAGATAAATTTGAATAATATTATTGAGAGAATTTTAAAAAGTTTAGGGGAGAAAATTAAGGATTACAATTAAGAATAATAGGAAAGTTTAAATTTTGTTCATAATAGCTTCTGCCAGAAGGCAGGTTTTTTTCTTCGTGTTTATGAATCTTAACGGTGATTAACGGTGATTATTAAGTCTGAGGTATCTAGACTGCGCCAGCAGTCTTCTGCCCTCTATCTGGAACTGCGATGTTCGTTGTGTTGGAACTTTGTTGGAGGGGTGGGCGTGACTTCGAGAGAGATCCAATGTGATTGGCTGAAACCAATTTATGAATCTTCGAATTTGCGCTGGCTTATATAGCACCCTCTTCCTGATGGTAGCGCCACCTCGGCGTGTATGAGCATGCGTATTGGCACAAAACTTGGATCATTTGCATATCACATTACGCTGTACTTATTTGCAAAGTTTCGCGATTGTACTTAGCTTCCTTCTTGGGTCGCTATTTTCAATGTTCTTGAGTGTATATTATGTCTGGTTCTTTTAAGGTATCCGACTACGCATTCGGAACCGTGATTTTAAAAAAGCGCATAAATGGATAATTTTCATGATATTTAGTGTCACTTATATTAGAATACAAATGTAAAATGGTTTTAAGAACATAATGACAAAAAAAACTTATTTAAATACAATATTTTGATAAAAAATTAACTTAGAATAATCTTTTTTCCAAATGTTCTACTTTTGTGAAAAATGCTTCTAATATAATAATATTTTGCTTGTATATAGCTCAGACCTCTGTACAGAGGCTCAACTATGATTTTTGAAAAATTTACATTATTTTCAGACTTGCAAGCATTTGAAATAATTATCAGCGTTTTTTTTCTAAAAATTTCTCCCCTTTGTTGTAGTAAAATATGGATAAATCCACTTCTAAGTCGTATATTTCAAAAATTCTGGTTCAGCCTCTGTACAGCTGTCTGAGCTACATACAGGAAAAATATTAGAATAATTGAAGCATTTTTCATAAAAGGAGAATGTTTGGAAAATTGGTCATTCTATGTTCATTTTTTGTCAAAAAGTTATTCTTAAATAATTTTATATTGTACTACTATTCTTAAAACTATTTTATATACGTTTTTTAATCTATATTTACTCTAAATATTATAAATATTATCCACTTATACGCTTTCGTAAAATCACGGTTCCGAACGTAGTCGGATACTCTAAACAGCAAAACATTTCATTTTCATAAAATTGGTTATATTCAGATCATTCTTTTATCAGTGATTCCTTTCCAAATAGGCAAGAATTAAATCCCCTAAAAAAACCTTTTCTTCTAATCACAACTTTGGTGTATTCAGTGTCGATGTAAGCTCATTTCGGGCTCTGGGCCCAGAAGATCTACAGGCCCTTTTGGCACTGGAGGATCGAAATTTATAACCAGAAAATCTGGTTAAGTCCAGCAAATGTGGGCCCTTCTGGGCCACTCCGGTCCCCTGGACCGGAGTGGCCCAGAAGCACCTAATGGATAAACCGGCCCTAATGGATAACCTTAAGCACCCAATGGATAAACCGGCACTGCGTACTTGTATAAATAAGAATTTAAGCCCATGACTCATTTACAAGACGGTATAAATTTTTTATACGAAATAAAAATTGATGTGAAAACTACATACTAACTAGATATTTTCACCAGAATATAGATTTTTATACACGGGAATATATTGCAGAAGTGTCAAGAATTGCATTCTTTTCATGTATAAAAGAATGAAAATGAAAGTGATGATTTTAAAGCATTATAAAAAAGTAATTTTTTAAAAATGAGTAGATTTCCTTGAATAAATTTACCAAACCAATATTTAAATTCAGCCAGAAAGATATATTTAAAACAATCTTCAAAACGTTTTTGTTCTTGCCAATCAGTGTGTGTGTGTTTGTTCTATAAAAATTTCTCAATATGATTGATTACATAAAAAACAAGAATTCCTTTTTCAGTTGTTGTTGTCGCGTGTTTATTATCCAGGGAACATATGAAATATAAGAGAACAGAAATCATACAATACGAACAGAAGAATATACATACTATTACAGATGATGATGCCAGCATATTACAAGAAGGGGGGGCTGCTTTCCTTTCGAGACGGGAATCCATTTCAGGTGAAAGACCGACTTCTTTCCCTAAGATACAACCATGTCTTACTCGGGATTTGAACTCGAACCCCCACTCGGTTACAAGTCGAGGGTCATAGCCACCCTACTTGCTGGGCGACATTCGTTTGCAGTAATTTACTTAATAATGATTTGTAATGATGACTTCTGTACAATATGATAAGCATTAATTCATAAGACAGAAATGTATCACATTTGGTCGAAGCTTTACTTTAATATAGTATTTACAGTATAAAATCAATTCTCAAAATTTTCTTTGATTTATTGATTTCCGTATGAATAACTAATTAAGTAAAGATAATATTACCGGAAAATGGAATGGGTCGGAATCATACAATAATGTAAGTTTTAATTTGGAAGCCGATTGAGATCTCGTAATTCTGAACTGCTCTATCAGTTGATGTAACTTTACATCAGACCGTATATAAATTTAAGTAAATACACATGTTGCGAAATTATAATAATTTGAAGGGGGGGGAAGCGGTCTTTTTTAAATCGTTATATTAAATCAGCGCTTTTTATTGCTACTGGTTAACTTTTAATTATTAAGTTTAAGAAATGTTAAATAATTTTTCATGGTACTTAGAGAACAGGAAAATATTCATTTATAATTAATTATATTTCATTTCAGCAAATTAATTTATTTCAGCATTATTTAACATCATAATATAAATAAATATTAAAATGTACCATACTATATGTAAAAATAATGTAAACATTTAATATTCCTAGTTTTTTAATACTTAGATTGATTTCAAAACAGTATTAATTTTTTACAGATAAGGTTTAGGGATGGGTTATATTTATTCCCCACCCGCAGTGATGCTCTCGAGGCTCATTCCCCTTTTATTTTTGTCCAGAACTAAAGATAGCGATTTTCCTGGACTTATTTATACGTTTATAAGGAGTCACGATGTATTCCTATAGACCAGTGGTCTTCAAACTTTTCAACTCACGGAACCCCTAGAACTAGAATGTGTTTTTGTGGAACCCCTAGAACTTATAGAAGGTATTTTTGTGGAACCCATAGAAGCAGAAAGTATTTTCGTTGAACCCTGTTCCACACACTCACACTTAGAAGAACATAACTTAAAATAAGCCGAAGACCCTGAAACGAATTCCAATAACTTTTTCAGGCAGAAAAGAATATTGGGTTTTATATAAATTCGTAACAGAAGTTATATATTTTTACTATACTGCGTCTTCTAATTTTAGTATTTCGAAGTAAGGGCGAAATTTTTCCATTAATATGTAGTGTTAAAAAAAAAGTTTAGTCCAACAGAAATTATGAATATGTTTTACACTAGAAAAAAAGTGATTGATCTAGACTAAAATGTATCGTATTATAAGATATTCTATTTCTCTCTATAGGATAACAAAATCAAAATATTTTATTACTATTTGAGCATTTTTCTCTCGGAAAAGTTGTATCGAGTTTAGGTTCCTTTCTTAAATATTTTATGAAAGTAACCTTAACATGTTTAGAGCTTGAAAACTGTGTATTTATTAAAAATTTCTGAATTTAAAAAATACAGAATGACATACTGCAATACATATAAATTTAGGAATTTCTGTGAATATTGGGACATTTTCTATTTAAAAATGTGTTCTGAATATATGTTTGGTTCTTTGACATATTGCGAAACCAGCATCAATGAAAAAGAAATTATTGGTATAATTCAATGAGGCGCGCGTTCTCTATACACTAATTAAGTTAAAAACATGAAATAAATGTTTTTTGACACCGAAAAGTGTTTGGAATTTAAAGTCTATTCACAGTAGCATTAAACAGACTAATCTTTTTTCTTAATGATTTCTTTTTTTGAAAAAACGAACCGCTTCTCTTACTCATCACCAGTCCGAGATTGCTCCATCATTGGTTTTACTACTACATGCAAAAACACTTTTTTTTTTTTTTTTCTGGACAAACCTTTTTTCGGAGCGAGCCGTGAGAGAGACGGTTTGTTGTGTAGTCTGTGTCTGAGAATGCTGAAGTACATATCATTAGGGAAGCAAGGTCAAGTGGGCGGCTATATACATTTCCGGGGAATCTCCACCAACATTTCTATAGCCCTACCGGCGAAAAGTTCTGATCTTCTTTTTCTTTTTTTCCATAAAGGAGTAAATACCTTTTCTTGGAATTGAACTCTAAAATTACATTTTAAAAACGATGCTCTGTTATTCATAAGATTTCTGGGGGCTGATAGCTTCTCAGAACAAAGGCTTTTTTTCTTTCTTTATGTTTTAAGGTAAGTAATCCGGTGTGACGGCCGAAATTTCAACGTTTTTTCGTGCATTTTTTTAACAAATTAAAATGCGATCATTTTGTAATTTTTACATGTTTTTATTAACCTGTTTTATCTCAATTTATTTATTTTGTTCAAATTTGAGAAGAATTACATCTAAAGTTAGTTAACCCTAAGCAAACTAAATATAACAAAATTTGAAAAATTTATTTATTTTATGTAAGGAATCTGTCCTATGAGTTACGCTATGAGTTGCGTTTCGGAATTCATGACTCGGACACCCCTGGTCATTCTATTTAGAAAACTCTCCTCGTATTTAACAACTAGCTGGTATACCCGTTCTTCGCACAGGTGAATTTAAAAATTAAAAAATACAGACTGGAGGATAAAGAAGTTTTTAATGAGTTAATTTTACGTGAATTGTATAAATTAAACTAAAAAAAGCTTTTTACATAACTCAGCTGAAAAAAAAACATGTTTGCTAAATTTTAAGTCTTTAGATATAATTGCTGATTTTTTTATTATTGTTATTATTATTTATGATGCCCCGTAACTTTCTTGTGGGTCGATTTTTGAAAACACCTACTTGCTCAGCAAAAGTAACACATTGTTACAAATTTTGTGTAATAAACGCTAAAAATAGTGTAAGTAATTTTTATCTGGATGTGTAATACGTTAATATTACTTTCTGATGCATTTATTTTATGTTGAATAGCTGTTACCCGCGACTTCGTCCACGTGGAATTTAACACAAAAAAAGTGTTTATTCACTTCGCAGAGTTTACGAAAACTTTTCTTCTACTTTGTGAATCTATGTTTCTTTTTCGTTTTATTTTTTTTCTTTGCTTTTTGTTGAGTAAGAGGTGAAAGGGACGCAGGACCTTTGACACAGTCGATGGGGGTGAGGACTAAAATCTTTAGGATCAAAATAGGTCCATTTCCACGCCCACTTCTCTGCGAGCGAACGGCCTCGGCCAATCAGATCGCAGGAAAGTGGTGCGACCGTTCCTTCGGCCGACAGATTCACTCTGTCGCCGTTCCAGCAGAATTGTTCTGCCCATTTCTATTATATCTTTTAAATTTAATTTTAAGTAAAATCATTAATTCGGCTCTTAATTCTAAAATTCTGATGAGGAGGTACGTCCCGTTCCGGGACAGGCACTCCGTAAGTTACATGCCACTTGCCACGAAGCCGCAAGGAAGGGGATGAAAGGGACGCCTGACCTTTGACAATACAGTTAAGCACTGTAAAATCATTAGGATCAAGACTTGAACGGGAAATGTCACGAATGGCAGCAACCTAATCAAAGAAAAAAGTTTGATATAACTGCTAGCATTCGTTGAGACAGAAGGCTCGCGAAATAAAATAATCCCTAGTAAATAAAAATAATCCTTATTGAAATAAATAATCCCTATTTGAATCGAATATTGCTCACTATTTCATTGGTTTTAATTTTATTTTCTCCGAATTATAATTTTTTCTAAAATAAAAGTAACCTAAGTTATTTCTTATAACATTAGCTATCTGCCAGTGAAAGTTTCGTCAAAATTGGTCCAGCTGTTTCAGAGATTAGCCGGAACAAACAGACAGACAGACAAAAATTTTAAAATTGATTTTTTTCATGTGAGTACCGTATATACTTTTAAATACATTTAGTGAAAAGCTGTTAATTTCAAATTACAAACAGACACTTCATTTTTATTTATATGTATAGATAATTAAAAAATAGAGCAAATTAGACAAATGATTGTGAACGATTTTAATTAAATAGATGCATATACACATCTATGTAAATACAATGTACTCCAACAAACTTAATTTTGTTGAATATATGGGGGGGGTTTGCAACAGCCTTTAAAATGAAAGTCTTTTAACACAAAAATATTTCAGTCCCCCTTAGTTTCGTGTTAAACGATTTTCACTCTATGTGCTAATATTTGTAGAAAAAATCGAAAATCAATGTAGTGATCCAGTAAAAATATTGCATGAAAAAAACTGCAGTAAAACATAATGTGGTAGATAAAGCATTAACGTGCATCACGCCCCTACACGGAGGGTCCTATAAAGCTCTAATAAAAGCTCGAGCTATGAAAGTAGCTAGACATTTGCCAACTTGTCTCTATCGTTAACATATCGCTATGTTTTTCATTGAACCGCCATTATAATTTAAGAAACGGCGTTGCTTGCGAGTATTACAATTTTAACAAAAAATAAATACAACAGAAAGTAATATTAATGTATTACACTTTCAGATATAAATTATTTACACTATTTTTAAGCGTTCATAACACAAAACTTTTAACAATGTGTTACTTTTGCTGAGCAGAGTTCAGCTTAGGGAGGTGTTTTCAAAAATCGACCCTCAAGAGTGTTACGGGGAGTTATAAATAAAAAAACTCTTTTTTTATCAGCTATTATATCTACAGACTTAAAATTTAGCAAACATGGTTTTTTTTGTTCAGCTGAGATATGCAAAAAGCTTTTTTCTTTTTGTTTAATTTACAATTCACGCAAAATTAACTCATTAAAAACTTCTTTATCCTTCAGTCTGTATTGCTTAAATTTTCAATTCACCCGTGCGAAGAACGGGTATACCAGCTGGTACACTCTAAAAACGGATAATTTGTAAAATATATGGGTTACAATAATACGAAAATGCTATTAATTTTAAGAAAAATATGTAGTTAATACTTTAAAGTGTGTGTGAAATTTTATTTTTATTTTTGCTTATAACAATTATTTTTTTAGATTTATAAACTTTAAAATAGTTTTTCTCAGTTCGAGTTTTTTCACATTCAAAATGCTTCTCCTTCCACAATTATTTACCAATCACTTCCATTTTTTTCCTGCGTGTTATATATAATGTATGTAACAAAATTAAGGATCGATTTTGCATTGAACTTAAAGCTTTTTTAAAAAAAATTAATGTAGGAGATTTTGGCATTTTTGTTGAATTTTAGCATATATCTCAACAGTTTTTTTATTTTTTTCCAAAACTAATTAAGTTATTGTAAAATTGATTTCATAAGTTGTTTAAAATATCCTTAAAAATATTACAAAAACTTCATATCAAAATATAAATAATTGCAAAAGGAGTACAATTTTAAAATTTTCCAAATTTTCTATAAAAATTTAAATTTTTAAAATTGTGTGAATAATATTTGCAAAATCTCATCTCGTATCATTTTCTTAAATAGAAACCTTGTGATGCCTCCTCCCCCCTGGGAGAATATCTCTCGTAGAATCAGCGTGAGCTAGAGCTGTAGGATTAACGAAAGAACTAGAAGGCATCATTATCTTAATATGACTTTATTAAGATATTCAACCTAAACCTTTAACAAATTAAATTATAATAATTAATGTGAGAGAATCTACGATGGAAAAATACATAACACACAATATATACAGTTGACAAAAGGATTATTTGTACACCACTTTTTTCTTCGTTTTTGATGAAATAAATACCCATACTTTAGTTTAGAATTAACTATGCATTTCTTTAATGCGTCTAATTGTTGTATGAAAATTATTTTTCTTTTTAAGTGTAAAAGTAAATAGTAATCTGGAAAAGTGGGAAAAATCGTTGCAAAAAGTATATTTGCACAGAATTCTTTTGGTGTAAGTATGGCAAAAGTTTTGATTAAACTTTTTATATTCAACTTAGTTTTCATACGTTTTTCTTAGTTTATCAATAATATTTAAATAGTTTAAGATTATATTTAAATTTACAGAGATGTAGTCTTGAAAATGGCTCCTAAAACCAAAGAAATTTCTTTAGATAAGAGAAAACATATTATACAGCTCCATAAAGAGGGAAAATCGTTCCGGGAAATAGGAAAAATTTTAAAACTGTCATTTACAACCATTGGTTACATCGTAAAAAAGTATTTAGAGACCGGCAGTGTTGAAAATAAGCCCAGACCTGGTGGTCCGAGTAAATTGACTTCAAGAGCTAAACGTATGATTGTAAGATCAGCAATAAATAAACCAATGACATCACCTCAAAATATTGCCACTGAACTTCTGCCATCATGTAACGTTTCATTGTCTGCTCAGACAGTCAGAAATGTACTGCACAGCACTGGTCTGAAAGCCAGAATTCCCAGAAAGAAACCTTACATTAGTGAAGTAAACAGGAAAAGACGTCTAGAGTTTGCAAAGAAGTACAAAAATAAGCCCGTGTATTTTTGGAAAAAAGTTATTTTTTCTGATAAGAGCAAGTTTGAGATTTTTACATCACCAAGCATTCGAAAAATTTGGATAAAAAATAAAACAGCTCTTGAACCCAAAAATGTACTTTTCACTTTAAAACACGGTGGCGGAAAAGTTATGGTGTGGGGATATGTAGCTCATAATGGAGCGGATAACTTAGTATTTATTGACAATAAAATGAATGTTTTAGCTTATATCGATGTCTTGCGACATAATTTGTTACATAGTGCTAAGAAATTGAGCATGGAGAACACTTTTATATTCCAATAGGACAATGACCCGAAAGTAGGTAGAAAAAGCCGATTCTGCTGTAAAGGCGGTGCAGGCGGTTGCAGAGTTGAGTTCTTTCGTTCCTACTGACGAGTTGAGTTGTTTCGTTCATGTTTGCCGAGTTGAGTTGTTTCGTTCCTGCTGCCGAGTTGAGTTGTTCGTTCCTGCTGCCGAGTTGAGTTGTTCGTTCCTGCTGCCGAGTTGAGTTGTTTCGTTCCTACTGACGAGTTGAGTTGTTTTTCTCCTGTATTGGCTTTGATTTTCGAGTTGAGGGGGCGAGTTGAATTGTTTTTTTCTACAGCTAAGTTGAGTTGTTTTTAAAAATGTGCACAAAAAATGGAAGTATGGGAATATTAAACGTGCTCATGGTGCCACCTATTGATTAAAATGTACAATAATTATAGATTTTAAAATGATTGAAGTAAATGACGCTCAAATAAAAAAAAAATCCAGATTCAAACTCACGGCCTCAGATCAAAATGTCTCCAAAGGACAATAGTTTTTCAGTTACGCTAACCATTATCCTATGAAGGCATACAGACCTGAAGAAAACTTATGTTTATAATCTCATGAATTTAATTTTGCAGGCGAAGCAGACGGCGACATGTTTTAAAATCATTTTCTTGATTAAAATGAAATAAAAAAAATATTTAATTTATATTATTTTAATAATGTGTAAATTTTAATTCAGTATAATGATTACATACACACAAAGTAAATTGATTATTCAGAAAAATGTGCCGTAGTATACTCGTCATCACCGTGAACGGGTTACGATTTAACTTGTTTTAGCTTGTCTGATCTTGATTCTACAAGACGGCGACTGAATTCTACGTCAGAAATTATCTCAATGCTTAGAGCGGAGGAATACATTGCTTTCAACCACTCAGCGAACGCCGCTCAAGTGTAATTCGGTTGATATGCGTTAGACACTTATCACATTTTAGTTCACAATTCATTTCGTTTGTTAGTATTGCGGTGGGCTGTATTCAACAAGAAAAAAATATGGTGATGTGTCTGAAACACATAGTGAAAAACGAAAGTTTGGAAAAGCCGGGGAATTTTCTGTAAATAAGAAAGCCAGAAGAGAAGTTTCAAAAGTAAGTAACAACATTAAATAAATTTAATTTGTAATTTTTATAATGTTTTTTACACATTTCTGATCTTTATTAATTTTGTTATATTATTTTCAGAAGTATGGAAAATTTACCGAGGATTGCATACCAGATGGAGTATTTCCAATTGGAGATGATGTTTTTGTCTTTGCAAGCACCTATTATGATTCCGTATCAGTACACATAAGACGTTTCAAGAAAAGATGGCAAAACATACTACCCAAATCCCGAGGGAATAACATTAGACCCACGGTGGATCGAATATATCATGCGTAAAAAAGAAAGTGCCGGAATCACTGGAGGAATTACCAAGTGGACTTTTCCCTCCTGAACGACACATTCAAATAACTAGTGAGAACTTCATTGATTTTACTTTCAAGCGCATTAAATACAGTCCGGATAAAGAGCCCACTTTTAAAGAAATAACCATATCCCGAGAGCAGTGGGCTGAAATGATTAAAAAATATGGTGCTATTGAAAATGCTGCTATAGACAATATGTTTCAGTGTATGGACCTTTTAACTGCATATAAAACCTTCTGCGAAGGCCCCATAGAAAAATACATTACCTTCTTCTTTGGATGTTAGTCTGGGTCAACAATACTTGACGCAAATTTTGAAAAAATCTATTTGTAGCCTCCTGAACGAAAAAGGATTGAAACAGCCTCAGACTTTCGCTGAGGAGTTATGGGGTAATGGCGAAGAAACATTTAATTCATATGCTTCATCACTTGAAGCTAATGAGATAGCTGATTGTTTTTATCATAATCTTTTTGAAAATGAACACTTTTTATTGTTAAAACCTGTACATTATGTAACTCAAGAATTTTTAAAAATCTTCGCTTGTGGATATTATTTTAAGAGAAGTAAGAGACATGTGTGTGTGTGTGTTATGTCCACCTGATTGTTTTGAATACTATGAGGATTTTGTTTAAAGATTTTTATAAGATTCACACAATATTTTGTTTTTATAAATTTGAATAAAATTCTTTTTTTATATGCTGAATTTGAGTTCTTATTATTTTTATTGTTTGTTAGTTTAACTTATGTTGAAATCGTTTCACATCTTAAAAATAAATAAGAGTATTTTTAAAAGAAATTATCAAAGTATGTACAAGTGATATTTTAAATGTATTTCATATGAAAGTGAGAACATTTATGCTCATGTTTTTATACATAAACTTTTTGCCTTTCCCAAAAAGTATATAATATATATAATATAACTATTCATTGTAATAGTCATTCAATCAAGTTCTCTTTTCATCGGTAACAATGCATCAGGATTTAGCAGCGTTTTACGAAAATCCTGAAGTTCCAAATAGCTTCGGGGGTGTGGAAGCATTACATCGCTCTGTAAAAGGGAAATATAGTAAAAAAGATGTGAAACATTGGTTATCGCAGAAAGATGCTTACACTCTTCATAAACCTGTTCGACATAAGTTTCAGCGGAATCGAGTGTTTGTAAGTGATATTGATCGTCAGTTTCAAGCGGATTTAGTCGATATGCAATCTTTAGCAGAATTTAATAAAGGGTATAAGTATTTGTTAACTTGCATTGATTTATTTTCAAAATTTGCTTGGGCAGTTCCTCTGAAAGATAAATTTGGAAAAAGTGTAAAGTCTGGGCTATATATATATGTGGGAGACAACAAGGGGTCCAAGACGTGTTTGTCTTACTTCACATTTATTTTAAAACTTTAACAAAAATTAATTAAAAAGGTAGTTGCTTTTACAGATAAGTTTGACGATGATATTCAGAAGGTAACGCCTGCTCGCGCACCTCTCGCGTTCTCCTTTCTCTCTCTAATTCTGCTCTAATGTCCAAGAGTTTTTGTTTCAGTTTCAATTCATTGCGCCTGCGCGCGAAGACTGCTTGGTTTTGGCTGCATGCTACAACGGCCATTCTGACCGTACGCTGTCCGCAGCGGTATTTCCATGGAGACCAGAGGAGAATCTGAAACATAAAAAAAAAAAAACGGAACAGACAAGGACTATACGACAAATATATAGAGATTAAACATATCATAATTTTTCTGAACTAGACAGTTTCTCCATCATGTGAAGGCACCTCTTCGACATCCGGAAGGTTCCACAGGAAAACATTGTTTCACAGGCATAAGAACGTCTTTTTAACAAGTTGATCTTTGGTTGAACGCATCGATATTTTCCTCTGTAGAGTTCTGGACGTCTGTTCAAAACGATTTCTCTTTTCCTTCGTTTCCACTGCCAAGGCTCAAAGATCCTTCGGAGAAACACAAACCGATGATGTTTACTCTTCATAGGTAAAGGGTTAGGTGAGCGGGAGATAAATTCCACGGAACTCGTTTTCATGGCACCATTGGCTTTCTTACACAATACTATATCAGAACATTTTTCTCTTACAATACTCAATTTTAACTTAGTACTCTTAATTTTATTACATTTATAATCCTTAATTAGAGAACTCGAATCATTTCTAGTATTAAAGTTTTTAACATATGGCAAATCATAACTAGAGTTTTCTATCACATTTGAAACAGAAACATTTGGAAAAGAAACACCATAATCTGCACTCAAAGAGGATTCACTTTCACTTAATAAAACATCGCTCTTTGCATGGCCTAGTTTCTCTATTTCAGAATATACACTGGGATGTATAATAAATTCTTCGGTCAAGGTCGGTGATATCGCCCGTTCGCACACTTAAGCTAGTAGAGTGTTGATTAAGAGAAATATTTATGGGTTTAACTTCTACCATTCGCTTTTCGCCAAAACATGAGCTTAATGTTATGATTTCTTCGGAAGGTGTTTGCACTCTAATTAGTGAGGAATTTAAAACTGGGATCTGGCAACCTGAATCGATCAAGGCTGTTACGGGCTGATTTTGCACAAAAATGTTTACGTATTGAAGATTTGCGCATTCATCGCTATTTTTGTTTTTCGCTCTCGATTTTCAAAGTATTCACGTTTATTTTATTATGGATGTGGTCGTTAGATTCTTTAAGTTTAAAACGCTTCTCACAGTCTCTTGCGTAATGAGATGAATCACCGCATATAAAGCAATTTTTATTTTCTCTTTTTCAAGATATTGGGGATAGTTCTCTTTAATCTTTGGTTTAAAGTTTTGTGATCTATTTTTAAAGGGGTCTTGGGTATATCCATAAGTAATAGGAATTTCTTTATGTGATCCGCTTCTAGATGAAATATAAATATCACACTCTTTAGCTAAATCAATAGGCCTGAACCAATCTTCTGCTTCTCGAATGCCAATATGAGTTGCAGTTTCCTTATTTAAAGTTTCAAATAATTTATCAGAAATTATGAGATCACATAGAGATTCAAAGGAATTAACTTTTCTTAACGAACAATAATATTGGAAGTTTGCCGTCGATCTTGCAGCAAATTGGATGTATGTCTCGCCTGATGATTTTACAGCATTTTTAAATGAGTTTAAACACTCGCGAGGGGTTAATTGGAATTCTCTGAGTACTATAGATTTTAGTTTTTCATAGTCATTTAATTCCTCTTCTTTAATATACAGTAAGACGTTATGAGCTCTTTCGCCCAGAAGATTTATTAAAATTTCAGATTTATATTCGTCATTTATTTTCTTGGTTAAAAATGCGCGTTCTAATGATTGAAAGAACAGATTAAAGTTTTCAGATCTGGTGGGAACAGGAAGAGATAAAGTTTTAATACTGTTTATCATATTTTCTATGTTAGTTTCGAACTGTTTTTCTTCGACTTTAGCTGCAGGATTTAAACTTAATGCTTTATTTTTAGCCGTTTGAAGTTCGATTTCTTTTTCTAATTTTGCTAACTGAAGTTTCGCGAGCTCAATTTTCTGTTTTTCTAAAGTTACCTCTCTTTCGTTTTGCGATACTCTCTCGTCTATACAGTTTTGAATTAAAGTTTTAACGAAATCTGGATCACTTTCAAATGTACTACTGTTCTCAATTTTAGTCTTTAGTTTAACTATAGTGTCAGTACTCTCCACAGTACCGTCTAGATTCTCAACAACTCTTATGAGATCCTCTTTAAGAGCGTTTTTATACATTTTAGAAAAATATGGGAAGATCCTACCTTTTTTTTCTGGCTCCCTTGTTGCTCGCACGTACGATGTATCCAATATTTGAAGAAAAAATTTCGATTCCACTGATTTCACCTCTTCGCAGGTAATATAGTTGAAATTGTAGTTCCGGCCTCTACACAGGCGGATTATTCACACAGAATTAGTTCCAACCTCTACACAGGCGGGATTTTGAGGGTTCGTTGAAAAATACACCTCTACACAGGTTATTTTGTTATTTGTTCCGACCTCTACACAGGCGGAATGAAGTTGAAAAATTCAACCTCTACACAGGTTGAACGAAGTTTCCGAAAAATGGCGGCGCGTCTCCTCCACGGACGGCTTTTGTTCACGTTCCAAACTTTGATCAAAATCGAAATCTTTTTTCAATCCCGGCCTCTACACAGGCGGAATTTTCATGCTGAGTTCAAACCTCTACACAGGTTGAACGAAGTTTTCGAAAAATGGCGGAGCGTCTCCTCACGGACGCTTTTGTTCATTGTCCAGCCTTTGGTTCAAAATCGAAATTTTATCGATCCCGGCCGAGCCCCCATAATTTGTGGGAGACAACAAGGGGTCCAAGACGTGTTTGTCTTACTTCACATTTATTTTAAAACTTTAACAAAAATTAATTAAAAAGGTAGTTGTTTTTACAGATAAGTTTGACGATGATATTCAGAAGGTAACGCCTGCTCGCGCACCTCTCGCGTTCTCCTTTCTCTCTCTAATTCTGCTCTAATGTCCAAGAGTTTTTGTTTCAGTTTCAATTCATTGCGCCTGCGCGCGAAGACTGCTTGGTTTTGGCTGCATGCTACATATATAGAAATTATTTTTAAAGAAAGGAAGCCCAAAGTGTTGCAAACAGATGCCGGTAAGGAGTTTTTAAATAAAATAGTTCAAAATTATTTAAAAAATCTGAATGTAAATTTTTTTTTACAAATAACGAAATGAAATTTATAGAATTAAGTGACTCGTAGTATAAATAGCAACATCATTCATAAAATTATTTAGTTTAATCATGGATTCTCTCAAATTAGTTCATCCATTTACTTTAATCTTGGCGGGGCCATCTGGTAGCGGTAAAAGTCAGTTCGTTAAAAAATTAATCGAAAATAAAATGATTAAACCCTTTCCTAAAAATATAATTTGGTGTTATGGAGTTTACCAAGCGTTGTATGAAGAAATGCCGAATATTTCCTTTCATGAAGGTATCCCCTCTAATTTGCACCAGTATTCGAATGCGTTAATTGTTATAGACGATCTTATGGGAGAGTTAGGAAATGATCCCCAATTAACAAAATTATTTGTAAAATTTTCGCATCACAGAAATTTAAGTATAATTTTTGTGGTACAGAATATTTTTCATAAAGGGAAAGAAATTATAGAGAAATTTCCTTAAACGCTCATTATCTTGTATTATTAAAGAATCGAAGAGATCAATCCCAAATTACACATTTAGGTCGCCAATTGTATCCTCGTAAAGTGAAATTTTTTTCAAGAATGTTACGCAGATGCCACATCAAAACCGTACGGATACTTACTTATTGATTTAAAACCTGAAACTGATGAATCCTTGCGTGTGCGCACATGTATGTTTCCTGGAGATGTTTTTTATGTATATCAACCTCGATGACCCATTACTTTGAAGCATATAAATAGATTCAAATTGTTCAATGAATATTCAATAGTTCACAAGATGCCGGTGTGTTCTGAACAAACTTTAGAGCTCTTAAAACTAATTTCTAAAACAAAACACCCAAAATCTATTTTGAAAAAGTGTTCAAAGAAAGAAATAAAAACTTTGTGCGAGTGTGTGCTGAATGTTTTATGTGGTAACATATCATTGACTAAAATTTAAAAAAATCGCTTATCTCCCTATAAAGAAAGCTTAAGAAAACTTTCTAACAAAAAAAACACCTCTTTACGAGAAAAAGAAAATTTTAATTCAAAAAGGAGAAGGATTCTTAAATATTTTATTGCCTGCGACTATTTCAGTCATCAGTTCTTTAATTCAAAATGGAATTTAGCAAAAAAATTTGTACTGGTACCCGAAGAAAGAGTTCAAGTAACGGAACACTTATCGGAACTTGATCAACGCATGAAAAACATTCTCCATAATAAGGATTTAACGGAAGAAGAAAAAACAATTCTCTATTTACAAGTTTTACAAAAATATACGCACTTTTCTAACGAAAATCGAAGAGAGTCTGAACCAGTTCCAAATGCAGCATCTCTATCAGAAAATCAAGAAACGGAATCATTAAAAGAAAATCTAAAAGAGTCAGTAGTAAAGACGGAAAAAGAAGTGTTTGAGGATGAAATTTTTAGAATTGTTCCAGCTAGGTATAAAGAAAAAGCAAAAAATATTTTCCAGTTTTTAAAGCTTCAAGAATCTTTCAGTTGGAATTCTGATGGTGAAATTATTTACAAAAACACTGTTATTCCAGGAAGCAATATTGCATTCCTCGTGAATGATTTTCACGGAATCGAAAATCAGCACCTGAAGGAAGATATGTATTTTTAAGAGCTTTGAATGATGTAAATTTACCGAAAAATCTAGATGTAAATAAAAAATTGTATCAGAATAACAAAAATTATTAAGAAACCAATAATGTATGCTCGCAGAAATGCATGGTTGAAACTTTGAAATAAATGATACTCATTTGATTAAAAAAAAATTGTCTCAGTTGTCTCTTTAGGATTTGAACAGTTTTCTTTTGCTGAGGAAAATATACTTATTTGATAAAATTTAAAAGTTTCAAATATATAATTAAATAAAATTATATTAATCTTTTGGGTGAAAAATTTATCATAGAAAAAATTTTTTTTGAGAGAAAAGAAATTTAACATAGAAAAATATTAATTTTTTTTTAGAAGAAAAAATTATCATAAGAAAATAAATAGAAAATAGAAAAAAAAAATTAAATAAAATAAAAGACACACATATTTAGTTTCATTCCATTTTTTTATTTTCTAAATACAAATCTTACACCATATCGTTTCTTTACAAATTGATACATTTGAAAATCATTTATATACAATTGATTCAAAAAATATAATGCATAGAATAGCCTTGGCTGCGTTTGAATAAAAGTAAATACAGTATTGCCCACAAACATTGGATGTTGGTGATTGAAACACTTTAGAATTCCATAATACATCTAAATAGGTGGTAGTACTAATGTTATAGAATACAGGAGGTTGTCCAAACGAGTCATAAAATTCTAATTCTCTTTATCATTTACAAATAATGCTAACCAGTGTGTTCCAGGTTGTGATGAGTCATCAGAATTCGCAATAGCACACATGTTTTCTTGCAGAGGAGGGAGCGTATCTCTAGAATAAACACCTTGAAAATAGGGGGACGTTGTCTTCTCTTGAGATAAAACTGTATACATTTGCATTCCATCCATTCTTTAATTTCCGAAATCATACAAAATATTTCTCGATTTGTTTATTTCGATTAAATTTTCAAACTCGGCGAAAACGATAACACATACGGTTTGTTCTAAAGATTTGCTGAATTTTAATTCTAATCGCAAATTGCTATGTTTTATCAGACTTAAATGTTCTCCTGAAGAACATAAATCCGGTGAGAGGTTAAATCCAAACAATGTATTTGAATCTTTATATTCTTTTCTAGAAATAAATATACCTCTGTCTTGACCCATTCGATCTGTCCCAACAAATAGAGTTTGATAGGCCCGTATATATTGATCTTTAGAAAAATCGAGTTCTAATGGATTGTGAGGCACTGGTTGTCCATCCACATACACTCCAATAAAATTTAAATTAAAATGTTTAAACTCATAAGGAGATTTTGAAAATGCTCCGTGAAAAGCTTCATTATCTACACATCCTACAAAAAGTTTTTTTGGCATTTGGCCTGAAAATATGTTATCTTGAATAAAAGACATGCTTCCTTTAGGAATCGAATACACCTTGCACAGAACTCGGTTAATGGGGTATTTTGCGCTTCTTTTTCCAGTGCTTTCGCATGACCAAGAATAACTCAGGATTCACACGAACTTTTCGTATGAATAAAGAAACATGATCCAAAACAACTTTAAATCCTCAGATCCTTGTAAACAAAATTCGGGCTTGCTTCGTATTAATTTTATTTTCAAATCCACTAAATTGAGTAAAAGACGATCTTGATGAAATAAATCCGAATGTATACAACCAATCATGTCTACAGTGGCACTTTCTTTAAAAAAATTCGTTCTTTTCTTGAGACCATCATCAGAATCCCTTGTAAAATAGTTCAGCCGTTAACTGGGAAGTTTTGCTGTCATATCCATGGTTTAAGAGAGTTTCAATATAAGATCGATAGGGATATGTATTACTGGAATTGGAAACCACGCGATCATTTGAGGATACATCTACTTGAGAAAATAGTGAATGTAGAAATAAATTCACAGGTCCTATAGTATCATCTTTAGTAATAGGCGTATTGTCCACTTTTACTATTTTCGCTTTTACGTATAATTGTGTTTGACTGAGATCTATGTAATCTTCTGCACTTCCGGAAATGTGAAATTCTGGCAGGTGCATTATCGAAAACGTTAGAAAGAGGATGAAATTGTTTCCACTGCCCATCTTGAATAACTGTTTGAGTTCCTGGTAAGTTGAAAAGTTCCAATTCAGATTTAACACATTCAGGGGAATCTTTAAGAATAAATGCCATTTTTACGAGTCGAAAATGTCACGTACACTCACTTTACGTGCTTTGGATGAAATGAATTTTTTCTGTTTCTTACGCTTTCTTTTATACTGCCCTTTTTCCTACCATAGACTGAACTCTATCAATAGCTTTCTGAGCTAATTTTTTTCCACTTTCTCTGCTTCTTGTTTTTACAGCTTTAAAATTTTCTCCTGACAATACATCAGAGGCAACACGACTCCCTGTCATTAATACTTTTCCAATAGTTTTACCTCCTTTTACTAAAAAAGGTAAAAGCTGCTCTAAACAATCGACGAAATATTCCTCCGATTCCATAACCCTTTGAAAATTAATGCCCTTGTAATGAGTCAGACCCGAACCTATTTGACCTGCATAATGGTCTTCAAATCTTTAGTACAGCAAACGTATGGTACACTCATCTTGGTCTTTATCTCCAAATGAGGTTATGAGAAATGCATTGCTTTATTTATAGTATTTGCCTCATGCGAAAATGAAGCACTATGATCACTTTACCTCTTTCAAAGGGAACAAAATCACCCGAATTGAGTCTCAGTTCAGATTGAATAGTTTGAAACGAGTGTCTCACCAAAGGTAAGTATTGAGGTCTATCATAGTATTGACTAATCGTTTCCCCGTCTTTACCTTTAATGCGAACGATTCGCAATAAAGGAGCTCGTGTATCCCCCACAATTTGGGGTGAAATTAGATCGGAGTAAACGTAAAAACTGAAAAATTAGACCATGCATCAGCAACGAATTCGCTTCATGTTACCTATTATAATTGCATTGCGTTTGAATCCCAACAATTCGCCTAAATTCTCTAAGTGAAGGCTGCTACCTTGAACTGCATTAATTTCACCCGCTTTATTGTAAATTACAGAACCGATTAGGATTTTTGGGTAAAGCAAGTTGTACGGCTGATATATTATCTAACATTGTTTCATAACAACCCACATCAATTCGCTTAACAGTTGAAGAGATATTGCCGTCACCAGCTTTGTATAGAAAATAATTGTTAGTTTCATTTACGTTAAGCCAAGAATGAGGGTAGATTATTTCAGACAATCCCACTTCCCATTCACCATTTAAACAAACAGGAGAGGGTAATTGAGTTTTGAAATGAGATATTTTGTTTTCTGGAAAGAAATGCATAGAACTATCAGAAGGTAATGTTACGTAGAAAGACATTTTGAAAATGAGTTCGCAATAAAAGTTTAACTATTTATACTTTTTGAATATCAGTCACCCAATCATTAAATTTTTCAGGATAGCCTAAAATTTAACAAAATATTCAGTGATTCCTCCCTCTTTTTTTTTTTTTTGTTTGATAACATTCTCTACAGGGTAGAAACCAGAGTCGACAACTTTTTTGTAATTCTGCTTCGTATAATAAGTACCTTTAATCTTTTCACCTTGTAAATCTTTTAATCTATAAACAATCGGAATTCTTTGCACGATTTCAAAACTATGAAAAGTTCTCTTCTCCAGTTTTGTTCGTATCCTTTTTCAAAGTGAAGTTTTTGTTTATTAATGCGTACAACATCACCACAATTTTAAATCTAGGGGCTTTAGGTTTCTTATTTTTGGACCACCATTTAAATTTTTTAATACCTGCTTTCGGTTATGTCTACTTACAGAAACAGGTTCCATTTTAATTGAACGGTGATACAGTGATTATAACTGTGTATTAATTTATCAATGACGTCGATGTAATTTTTAGTGTTAAATTCAAAGTGAAATATTTCCACATTTTTGTTTTTAATGTCCGATTAAACCTTTCAACAATGCTAGCTTTTGTTTCGTTATTTGTAAAAAAAAAATTTACATTCAGATTTTTTAAATAATTTTGAACTATTTTTATTTAAAAACTCCTTAACGGCATCTGTTTCAAGACTTTAGGCTTCCTTTCTTTAAAAATAATTTCTCTCTCTCTCTCTCTCTCTCTCTCTCTCTCTCTCTATATATATATATATATATATATATATATATATATATATATATAGCCCAGACTTTACACTTTTTCCAAATTTATCTTTCAGAGGAACTGCCCAAGCAAATTTGAAAATAAATCAATGCAAGTTAACAAATACTTATACCCTTTATTAAATTCTGCTAAAGATTGCATATCGACTAAATCCGCTTCGAAACTGACGATCAAATATCACTTACAAACACTCGATTCCGCTGAAACTTATGTCGAACGGGTTATGAAGAGTGTAAGCATCTTTCTGCGATAACCAATGTTTCATCATTTTACTATATTTCCCTTTACAGAGCGATGTAATGCTTCCACACCCCCGAAGCTATTTGGAACTTCAGGATTTTCGTAAAACGCTGCTAAATCCTGATGCATTGTTACCGATGAAAAGAGAACTTGATTGAATGACTATTACAATGAATAGTTATATTATATATATTATATACTTTTTGGGAAAGGCAAAAGTTTATGTATAAAAAAACATGAGCATAAATGTTCTCACTTTCATATGAAATACATTTAAAATATCACTTGTACATACTTTGATAATTTCTTTTAAAAAATACTTTATTTATTTTTAAGATGTGAAACGATTTCAACATAAATTAAACTAACAAACAATAAAAATAATAAGAACTCAAATTCAGCATATAAAAAAAAAAGAATTTTATTCAAATTTATAAAAACAAAATATTGTGTGAATCTTATAAAAATCTTTAAACAAAATCCTCATAGTATTCAAAACAATCAGGTGGACATAACACACACACACACATGTCTCTTTACTTCTCTTAAAATAATATCCACAAGCGAAGATTTTTTAAAATTCTTGAGTTACATAATGTACAGGTTTTAACAATAAAAGTGTTCATTTTCAAAAGATTATGATAAAAACAATCAGCTATCTCATTAGCTTCAAGTGATGAAGCATATGAATTAAATGTTTCTTCGCCATTCCCCATAACTCCTCAGCGAAAGTCTGAGGCTGTTTCAAATCCTTTTTCGTTCAGGAGGCTACAAATAGATTTTTTTCAAAATTTGCGTCAAGTATTGTTGACCCAGACTAACATCCAAAGAAGAAGGTAATGTATTTTCTATGGGGCCTTCGCAGAAGGTTTTATATGCAGTTAAAAAAGTCCATACACTGAAACATATTGTCTATAGCAGCATTTTCAATAGCACCATATTTTTAATCATTTCAGCCCACTGCTCGGGATATGGTTATTTCTTTAAAAGTGGGCTCTTTATCCGACTGTATTTAATGCGCTTGAAAGTAAAATCAATGAAGTTCTCACTAGTTATTTGAATGTGTCGTTCAGGGGGAAAAGTCCACTTGGTAATTCCTCCAGTGATTCCGGCACTTTCTTTTTACGCATGATATATCTGATCCACCGTGGGTCTAATGTTATTCCTCGGGGATTTGGGTAGTATGTTTTTGCCATATTTCTTGAAACGTCTCATGTGTACTGATACGGAATCATAATAGGTGCTTGCAAAAAGACAAAAACATCATCTCCAATTGGAAATACTCCATCTGGTATGCAATCCTCGGTAAATTTTCCATACTTCTGAAAATAATATAACAAAATTAATAAAGATCAGAAATCATTATAAAAATTACAAATTAAATTTATTTAATGTTGTTACTTACTTTTGAAACTTCTCTTCTGGCTTTCTTATTTACAGAAGATTCCCCGGCTTTTCCAAACTTTCGTTTTTCACTATGTGTTTCAGACACATCACTATATTTTTTTCTTGTTGAATACAGCCCACCGCAATACTAACAAACGAAATGAATTATGAACTAAAATGTGATAAGTGTCTAACGCATATCAACCGAATTACACTTGAGCGGCGTTCGCTGAGTGGTTGAAAGCAATGTATTCCTCCGCTCTAAGCATTGAGATAATTTCTGACGTAGAATTCAGTCGCCGTCTTGTAGAATCAAGATCAGACAAGCTAAAACAAGTTAAATCGTAACCCGTTCACGGTGATGACGAGTATACTACGGCACATTTTTCTGAATAATCAATTTACTTTGTGTGTATGTAATCATTATACTGAATTAAAATTTACACATTATTAAAATAATATAATAGTTACTAAGACCTAGTTACTTTACCATGCTCCAAGGCGACTTGAAACACTTGCATAATCTCCAGATCTTAATCCTATAGAAAATTTATGGATGCATTTGGACACTGAAGTTCGGAAAAAATGTAACAAGTAAAGAGAACTTAAAAGAAAAACTTCAAGAAGTTTGGAACTCCATTGAGACACAGAAATCACAAAGAAATTAATTAAGTCAATGCCAAGGTGTCTTGAAGCAGTTATAAAAGCCAATGGACTGTTTACAAAGTATTGAAATTTCATTACATTGTTGCATATGTTTTGTTAATGTTTACTAAGCAAGTGTACAAATAATCTTTTGTGTGTATAATTTTTTTTAAAATTCACTTATTTGAAATAAATGCTTATTTTATTTTTTATTGTGAAAGAATCTTATTTTTTAAAACAATTTAAATGCATCTCAATAACTTTTAGTTATATTACTTAATTTATTTTTGAAGAACATACAAAATTTTAAGTGTACAAATAAACATTTTACCAACTGTATATGTAAAATATTGGCCGAGTGGTATATTTTTTCGAGTGTTAGTAGGTTTTCATTAAACACATCTTCAGTGAACAGACATCTTCTTTATTTTGAAGCACACATCAAAGCTTAGGACAAATTTACGGTACATTTTCACGTTGACGAGATACGTTGCGACGATTATAAAGCATAGTGGACAGGAGACAAGCAAAAGTGACATCTTGACGGACACAACACAAAGACATTGTTACATTCTTACATGACGCGGACAAAACGAAGAGAGAAGAGATAGCGATTACACACGGTGTTTGGTTTTATACCAACAGAGCAAGCGCGTGATGATTACGTAATCGTAGTTCTGATTGGATAGAATGGGCGGGGCAAGGATTTCTGATGCAATAATACTCATCAATTACGATTAAGATCAGGGTGTTAGTTTCGAACCAAATAACTAAAAGATTATTTCAATATTATTAAAAAAAGATAATTTAGGGGGAATTATTACATATATATATATATATATATATATATATATATATATATAATAAGATAATAAGACTTAATCTAATTCAGACTACTATCAATAACTGAACCACCTAATCACTGATTCTAATATTAAATAGTCAATCCTACCTTATTACAGCTTGGAGAAACAATCAATATTGGTTTATACTCAATCTTGTCTTTATTTGCATGCACTGGTGTGCAACGTGACCTTCATATATTCGATCACTTATAACTTCTAGTCTCCGTCACGTAAAGCTCATTCAGACTTGAACCACGAACTATATTAACTTTTCTCTACCTGCCATCAACTGCCACAAACTAACATCTGTTGTCATACATTACCCTACATTGCCATTTCGTTTACTCTAAGTTCCGATACTTAAAAGCTTGTTCATTTGCATCTTTCATTCATACTTCACTTCTTGGATTTGGTTGGAAAAGAGTTGCCATTAATTCTGGCCCAAAGGACACGTTAAAGAAAAGATGCGTGAGCCCGTCACAATCCCCTCTAAGAAGCAAAAAGCGATTTATTCGAGGGTCTTAATGGCCCTTAAGAAATTACATGCCTAAATTTTATTTTACTCTTAACACTTTCTACGCCTTACTTCAATTTCTAATACTCATTCTAACCATTAATTTCCAATATTCCACTTAAAATTTAATTTTCACTATTCATCTAAAGTTTAATTTTTAATATTCCTCCTTAATTTGAACTTCCAACATCTACAATAAATTTTACTCAATTAACTAGACCAACATTCACAGTTATGTATTTTAATCAGGGTAGATTCTCATATGTACAAAATAAATAGACATGCCCCATCCGGGCGACGGGACCGGGGAAAAACCATATATGACTTAAATGGTAAAAAACGAGGTCCACATGTCCCTTAACTAACTTAATTCTACTTAAATGCTACTTAAGAACTATTACAAATCTTCAGCTTTTTCACAATCTTCTTGTCTTTTGTACAAATAAAGATTAGCTTTGAGTTTTTAGCTAAATCAAAATTTTCTACATAGACTTCAGGGTTTGTCACCCTGAAACAAAAATTCCTTAAGTCATTTGGCAAAAACAAAGTTTCACACATTACGATTGCATTTCACAATTTTTATACATTATATATCACTTTTAAATTACAACACTAATTTCTATACATCTCTCTCTCTCTCTCTCATCTGGCTTTTTCAAAAACTTCCCCTCAAATCGCACAGCGCTTGTTAATGCTATGTTAGTATGTTGTCTACGCCGCGTTCCCCAAAACCATATGTACTTTAATATGAAACAATATATATACATACACTATACAATTACAAACATTTTTTCAATAAACCATTAAAACAAATAACCAAAGCAATTGTCGCATCTTAGCGAAGTCATACATAGAAGTAAACATATGCATTTTTACAATTGTTTTCTCCATATTTATATAAAAAAATTTACAAGACAAAAGCTTATTTTTCTCTTTTAGAAAAACACTCATTGTAGTGTCATTTGCTTGGCTTCTTAAATTTTAACTATCCGACCGTGACTTGCTTCATTGCAATAATTCTTCCGACCACTTGTTCGAAAGAATATAAAAGGAAACGATACAACCTGGTTCTTATGACTTGTAGTTGGCGTTTCCTATCAGGACCTCTATGGATAGTGATCTTCTAGTACTCGCTCCTTTCTTTTCTTGTTTCTACCGTTATTGATCACCGCTCCGTCTGGCATTCCTGTTGCTTGTGTAGCGAATTATAAACGAAGCAATGTCCATAATTATTTCGATACGAAAGGAGTGTGTATCCGGGCGAATTAGTTCGACAGTCCACAATAAGCAGTTCCATGAGATAATTTAGGAATAGTAATTTTTAATTAGATACGAATTGCCGCGATGCGGCTTACATTCTACGATACAAGTTACACACACACACACACTCTAACGATCTTTTCAATTTTAATACAGATGTGCGCACACCAGCGCCCTCGCGTATTCAATATTTCGGCACACACCCCACCGGTGAACAGAATGTTCACCCAGTAAATATCGAACCACAATTAATTCAAACAATTATTCAAATACAATTCTTACCAAGAAAATATTGATACAATACTACTAATCAAATCTAAATTATACATATTAGAAAGAAAAAAAAGTAAATATACATTATAAAGTACACAATATAATGAAACTTAAAGATGACAAAGCTTCAATTTACAAACGAACAAATACTAGGATACATACCTCAAGATTTCACAAAAAATAAATTTAACAGAGATTAATTAATAATGTGTAATCTCCTACCATTAATCTGAAAAATATAAACAAATTAGTACAAGTATATTATACAATTTCTAAAGGGTACAGCAATTGAATGGGTTTTTTGAAGAGACCTTTAAAAGTTTTTACAAGACAAGATCTAACGTTATCGTCTCTTCCAATAAATATTTCTTTGATTATTCCAAGTTCCCACAACAATTTTGATTTTACATTTCCTTCAACAAGAACTACGTCGTTTAATTTTAAATTCTTATGAACAGATGGTGTTTTAAAATGATTAGCTGTTTTTAACTGGAGCAAATACTGTTCTTTCCAGCGTCTCCAAAGTTGTTTTAAAAGAAGAGTTCGGTAAGTCTCTTTCTTTTCTTGTACGACTCCTTTGCCGTAGTGGAGTCGATCAGTTCGATGAAATGTATAGGATATTTAGAGTCACCATAACCTAACTCGAGGAAGTGGGCCGGTGTTAGTGGTTCCGGCTCTCCTGGATCATTCTCCACGTGTCAGTGGTCGGTGATTAACGATGACTTCAACTTCTGAAAGTATCGTTGAAAGTTCTTCAAATGTTAGAAGTGCCCTGCCAAGTATTTTACGTAAAGGATCCTTTATAGTTTTAACAAGACGTTCGTAAAATCCACCCCACCAAGGCACACGTTCAACTATGAACTTCCAGTGAATACTTTTATCTGCGACAAAATTTTGAAATTCACTGTCTTTCAAGATGTTGGCAAAATATGCTAGCTCCCTTTCAGCTGCTTTAAATGCACGTGCATTATCGGAGTATATTACCTTGCAATTACCTCTACGAGCGAGGAATCTCCGTAAAGCAAGTAAAAAACACTTTGTGGACATGTCCGACACAAGTTCTAAGTGTACGGCACGAGTGACTGCACATGTAAACAAAGAAACATAAGACTTGCGAGTCCCTTGGTTGTCATTAACAAGTATTGCACCTGTAAAATAAATTCCTACAATTTGGAAAGGAGGATATTGGGTGATTCTATCTCGGGGCAACTGACCACTTAACTGGTCAGCTGGTTTGGCACTGTATTTTTTACAAACGAGACAGATTCGAATCACTGTTTTCACTAACTGACGACCCTTAGGTATCCAATATTTTTTCCGAAGTTGAGTCAAAGTTGCAGATACGCCACAATGACCAATTCTTTCATGTTCCCTAATAACAAGTAATTCTGTAAATTTACAGCGTCGAGGAAGAATAACAGGATGCTTTTCACCAAAGCATAAGTCTACTTCAAGCAACCGTCCAGTAAGTCGTAATAAATTATTTTCATCCAAATACGGCACTAAACTCTTTATTTCAGAGCTAGAACGAAGTTGTTCGTTTTGTTTTAAGGCTAATATCTCAGCTGAATAAAATTCGGATTGAACACATTTAAGCCAAAAATATTCAGCATTTTGTATTTCATCTGCAGTAATGTAGAAGTCCATCGATTTGTAAATGTTTCTAGCATTGTTCACGAATCGGAAAACCCAAGCAGTCGTTTTCAAAAGTTTTTTAAGGCTGCTGAATCGATTTATGTCAACAAGAGCTTCCCTCTGTTGAGTAACTGCCACATGCACACTAGAACGATGTTCTAATTCTTCCGAGCAGAGCTCCGAATCTAAAATATCTCGGTGACGATTTGGCCAGTGATCGGGTGTTAGTTTAAGCCAAGGTGGGCCATGCCACCACAGCTCATTCTGTGCTGACTTGATGGCAGATGTACCACGCGAAAGGAGATCAGCAGGGTTGTCCTTTCCTGGACAGTGTCCCCACTGCATCGGATCAGAGAGCAATTGTATCTCTTGAACACGATTTTTAATGTATGGTTTGAACGCTGAAGAATCGCCGCGTATCCAGTAGTACGAAATGAGAGAATCGGTCCAATAATATATATTAGCATCAAATTTGAGACAAGATGACACCTGTTTGGCCAACCTAGCTGACAATAAGGCTGCTGTCAGTTCAAGACGAGGAAGCGTCAATGATTTCAAAGGTGCCACACGACTTTTTGAGCAAATGAAACTAGTTTCGATTTCGTTATTACAAGTAACAAATCGCAAGTATAATATTGTTCCATAAGCTGATTTACTCGCGTCTGAAAAACAATGTATTTCACACTTTGATATTTCTTGATCTATGCTACCTAAATAGAACCGTGGTATCTTTATCTCAGTCAAGCCCTCAGCTTCGCTACTCCACTGCTGCCACTTGTATCGTAGCTTTGGGGGAAGTTCAGAGTCCCATTCTACTCCTAGAGTCCAAAGTTCCTGAAGTAGACATTTCAATTTGATAACGAATGGGCCAATAATTCCAATGGGGTCGAAGATGCGACCAACCACACTCAGAATAAATCTTTTCGATTCTCCTCTACGTGACATAAACTTCAATAGATCCTTTGGATCGAAATAAATTAAATCATTTTCTGGATCTCAAGCAAGTCCTAAAACCTTAGTTGGAGGTCTAAGATCAATAGCACCAGTTTCAGAGGATTCCGTTTTGACACCTTCTTGCTGCCATAACAAATTAAGTTGTTTCGAATTACTTCGCCATTTGCGCAATAACATGCCTGCGTCACTGAATATTTGCAAGCACTCCAAGGTAGTACGTAGAGCGTCCGGAACATCATTCTGACCACAAATGAGGTCATCAACATAAATGGAACTATTTAGCAACTCAAATGTATGAGGATATTGCTCTCTGTACTTCTTAAAATGATGTTTTAAAGTTGCTGCGAGAAGGTATGGGCTAGGTCGAAGTCCAAAAAGAACTCTCGTGAAATTCAAAACGTATGGCTCGTTATTCAAATTATCAGTCCAAAAGAAACGTGTAAAATCTCGATCACGGAAATCTAATTCAATTTGAAGAAAAGCCTATTTTACATCAGCTGTAAATGCTACAGGACTTTTTCGAAAACATGTTCTAAAATGTTGGGATGCAAATTTGGTCCCGTATATAAACTTTGGTTTAACGATGACTGTCCAGTTTCGTGTGCTGAACCATCAAATACTATTCGAATACGACTTGTGGTTTTGTCGCTACGTATCACTGCATGATGGGGTAGGTAAAATCCCTGACTATCCAATAAAGAATCACAAGAAGTACGCTCAACAATACCTTCCCTAACATAGTCATCAATTACATCCTTATACTCGCAGAACAACTCATGATCACATTTAAACCTACGAACCAACCCCTCAAAACGCTTACGTGCGACAGTTTTATTATTTTGTAAAGCCTCTCTCATACCTGGTTTCCATGGCAAATTTACACGATATCGACCATCTACGAAATTAACTGATTTATCAAACTCACTAAGTATCTCTTCCTCCCCATTACCTAAAGTCCCCGAACCCTTGTCAAGTATTCCTAAACTTTCTATCGCCCAAAATCTCCTTAGCTCAGTCGAAATCGATTCCTCTTCACTGTGAACCAAATGTACCAAAGTACAATCACTCCGCTCATCACACTTTCCCTGAAGAGACCATCCTAGCCTAGTCTCGACTGCAACCAATGATGAATCTAATCTTTTTATCCGATGTGTTAAAGACCAATAAAAATCGGAACCTATTAACAATGAAATTTCACAATTCTCAGAAGATTCATTACAACTGAATGTCAGCCGAAACCCTTTCGACTCCATTTCTGCCCACGCATCTGGATTAGGTAAGCTAAGTGTTGCCTTTGAAATTTCCTCAATTTCCAATGCCTCAATCACAGTCTCGTCTCCGCTTAATACATTCCTTAGCCTAACCTCGACCTTACTACAAGTTTGTTTTTAGGAGTTTTACAACCGAACGAAAAAATATTTAGCCTTTCCGAACCCAATATTTTCAACCCCAACCTCCGAGACACATTTTTTTTGATGAACGACTTCTCACTTCCATAATCAAAAAGGCAAAATATCTTATCCGATGAAGAACGACCTATAATTTCAGTCTTCACACATTGCAATAAAACTCCACCTCTGTTATGAAAAACAGAATTTGAAGACGTAGTTTTAACGTCAACATTCTTTTCCTCCAAATCCAAATGCGAATTTTGCTTAGATTTTTCTAACTTAAAACAAATAGCACGCGCATGTCGACCTTTACAATACGAACAAACCTCTTTCTTGCACTTTTTAACATAACAACCAGTGTTGCAACAAATGAAACATCTCCCTTCTTGAATTAATTTAGCTCTTTTTTTATGAACGCATAAATTCTCACACAAATCAGACATATGAGTATTCTGGGAACAAAATAAACAATTCGAAAATGCAGCCGTCAGCAATTCGTTTGCAGAGGAAAACGATTTATGAGATGGGTGGAATCGAGAATGACCTTGAACCCTTCGATTTGACTGTGGATAGCTATGAGACGTTCTTTCGAAATACTTAGTATTGGAATAGGAATTTTTATTTTTCAATTCTAGGTCATGCGGTTTTACTAGAAATTCTGTGCGTTCGCGACTTTCTACTTCGCTTCGCAAATATGCAATTAAATCAGTGATTTGTGATTGTGTTTCATTATGTTTTTTATTATATTCTAATGCTAAATCAGGGGGAATAGCTTTCATAACTATCGGAAACAATAGACAACTATAGGAATCGGGAGAGATTTCAAGAGATTCAAGTCCCCTTATATTAATTTCTAACTGATCATATAAATTTCTTAACGCAATAACATCAAATGATTTACGGACAGGGGTCAGATTTAACAAGCGATTCATATGAAAGTCAACAATAAGTTTTTTACGTCCGAACCGATTTTCTAAAATTTTCATTGCTTTTGCATAATTTTCCGATGTTAGAGTTAAGCCTCGTATAGCCAATTCCGCATCAGATGTGACAACCGATTTCAAATAGGAAAATTTGTCCACATCATTTAAACTCAAATTTTCATGTACTGCGGATTTAAATCTAGCCCAAAAACTGGAAAAACTACTGATATCCTTGCCCGCGAAAAAGATTCTAATGTGAGTTTAGGTAAACGCGGTTGATTTGTTAAAATAGAACTAACTGTACTATTTAAAGGAAGTGTTATGTTTTGTGGTTGATTTTCCACCGAATTTTGAATAGCAGTGTTCGAAACTGATTCTACATAACGTTCAGCACGGATTTTCCAAATTATAAATTTATCTCGATATTCTTCGCGAGTTACGATTTCTTCTTCTAGACTCTCAACATCTATTAAATTCTCAATTTCCTTATCGAGTGTACTCAGCTCTTCAAATTTAGAAATTAATTGCATATATATCTCATGTACTGTTGTTTTATCAGCTGTATTGTTTATTTCGGATTCTAATTTATTAATTTGTTTTGTCACGAGGGATCTCGAAACAGATCGAGAGTTTTTTCGTTCTTTCTAATATAGCCTTATTTGCTGCATCCATTTTAAACCAAAACACTATAATTGCAAACAAATATACAAATGACAACACCAATTCCAAATGCAACTTAGTACAACTTTCAACACTTTCAAACAAAATTCAGCTTAACAATATGCATACACATAAACAAAACTATACCAGAGCAACCTTCCAAATACCGACAGTTACGAATAAACCAAAATCAGAAATGATGAGAAATAAGCTTAACTAGACAAATACCGAATTCAAAGTTAGACAAAACAAAAGTACTCACCCCACATCACGCAGCGAATGACCTTCCCGGCCGATGCACCATGTAGCGAATTATAAACGAAGCAATGTCCATAATTATTTCGAAACGAAAGGAGTGTGTATCCGGGCGAATTAGTTCGACAGTCCACAATAAGCAGTTCCACGAGATAATTTAGGAATAGTAATTTTTAATTAGATACGAATTGCCGCGATGCGGCTTACATTCTACGATACAAGTTACACACACACACTCTAACGATCTTTTCAATTTTAATACAGATGTGCGCACACCAGCGCCCTCGCGTGGTCAATATTTCGGCACAGCTTGATCTTGTTCGCTCATCGATGTAGGTGTTGTCTTTCCTTGCTCTGCCTTTCCTGGATCGACCTGGTCCTCCCTTTTGTGTCTTCATCTCCATGGCTGGTTGGGACTCCACTTCTCTTCCACCTCTATGCCTAAGATCATACCGGTTCGTGCTTACCGCTACTTTATCTTGTTTCGGGCGTTTCCTGCTATATTTTTGCAAAACATTAGAATTATTTGATGACAATGCTCTTTTAGGCACTCTATAATCTGAACTTTCCCGAAACTTCCTAATTTTCCTTTCTGGTCCACTCGACCTAGATTCACGTGATCACTTATATCCAATAATTTCAGTTTTGCTTCTTTTAATCCTTCTACTTTTCTCAGATCAAGAACTAGGTATTGATCTGATAAGTGATTCGCGCTTATTGGTCTTATTTGTGTGTCTCTTCCTGACAATTTTTTAAAAAAACTTAACCCTTTTTCCTCTAACTCACGCTTTACATCCGACCCTTTCTTTTTACCATCTTGCGACTCATTTGATCTCCGTTGTCCTCTGTCAAAACCACTTGATTCATCGTGCAAACTACCGTTATCCGAATTACCCGTTACTATCTCCGTCTCGTCACATTTCCTATGACGATATAATCGAACCTGATCTACATTAATCGTTCACCTTTTTCCCGCTTTCCATATCACTACGTTGTTATTCTTAACATCTAATACTCTATACGAACCTTCAAATTTTGGTTTAAACTTAGCTACTACTTTTCTTGTTGCTGAAATTAAAGGATGTGTTGCCACCAAAACCCAATCATTCACCTTAATTGGCACATCACGCCTGCGTCTATTATAATATTTCTTCCAATTTTCACGTTTAGTTTCTGTGTTTCGTCTAGCCTCCTCAAAATATCTCAATATCTCCTACTGCAAATTCCGTTCCGTCTGATACCAACACTAATTTTTGAAAAGGCGTAATTAACTTTCTACCTAAAAATAATTCCGCAGGGGTTTTCCCCGTTGTTTCGTTTACAGCCGTACAAATAGCATAAGCAAACTCACGTAAGAATTAGTCCCATGTGTCATGTTGCTCATTGACAAAATTTGCAATCATTTGCACCAGATAGCGATTTACGCGTTCTATTCTATTTACTTGAGGTCTATAATCAACAGTCTTCACATGCCTTATGCCCAATCTTTCACTTAAATTCTCAAAAATATCGAAATAAATTGGGGACCGTTATCACTAATTAATTTTATTGGAGCTCCAAAACGCGATATATAATTATTAAAAAATTATCTGCTATAACTCGAGCAGAGGCTTTTTTAAAAGGGTATGATTTCAGCCCACTTGCTGAAATGATCCGTAATTACTACGTATATCGGTTGCGTCTTACTCTCGACACGGGATACGGACCTAACAAATCTAACGTAACTATTTCATTTGGATAATTTGATACAATTGGTATAACCGACCAGCTGGTAACGCGTTTTTATAATTATTAATTTGGAACATATGGCATGTAGAGACAAATTGATCAATAAATTTTCTCATATACGGGAAATAACAAACATCCCTTATTTTATGATAAGTTTTAAAACGTCCGAAATGACCTGCTAATGTGTTGTCATGAAATTCTCTCATAATTTCATTCCTTAAAAATTTTGGAATGTATACTCGCATTTCTCCTAATGACGTTGCATATTTCGCATAAAATAACAAGCCTTCTATTAAACAATCACGAGACCAATTCTCACATATTGCCGCATTAACCGAGCTATCTTCTGGGTTTTCTAGATATCTATAGATATGACCTAATTCTGGGTCTGCTCTTTTGCTCTTCTATAAACTGTTCTCGTGACGAAAGTACACATTAGCCACATTTAACTTCGTTTCTGACACATCAACGCGCAAATTCCTTTCATCTACCTTAATATCTTCAACCTGCGAATCTTGAATCGCCAACGATTTCCGATCAAAGTCCAAAATAATCTTTGATCCACCTATGAAATCTATCCCAAGAATACATGGGTGTTCCAAATCTGCCAACACATGGAACAACCAAAATGTTTCAAACTCCCTTATTCCAATATTCAGCTCCCTGTGTCGTGATCACCTGAGTACGTGATTTCTTTACTCGTTTATAAACAAAAATATTTTCGGTATGTCTCCTCCGATATAAATGATTTCTCCGCTCCAGTGTCCCATAATGCTTTCGTAAAAGTCTCGTTTAGTAAAATAGGAACGTATGGAAGTTCCACTGGAGACATGCATATTGCTGAAAGCTTAACCGATACCTCGTTTATCGACTGCGTCTGATCACTTTTAACATCAATCACTTTCATAATATTTAATCGTTTCCTTTGCCTTCTATCGCTTCGACTAAAATTTTCATTCCAACGCCTATTTTTGTGGTCCCCTCTACTAAAATCGTCATTTTGACCTCCATTTCTAAATTGATATCCCCTATCTTTAATTTTTCGATCATCGTTTTGAAACCTATTCCTGCTCTCGAACCACTGATTTCCTTGACGGGTATTCTCGTAC
Source organism: Trichonephila clavipes (assembly GCA_019973935.1). Lineage (NCBI taxonomy): Eukaryota > Metazoa > Arthropoda > Arachnida > Araneae > Nephilidae > Trichonephila > Trichonephila clavipes. The sequence continues at coordinate 12,359 of BMAU01000808.1, read as the reverse complement.
TTACCCCTATAATCATTTCTACCATTACTCGGTCTACGCACCACTTCAGAATTTCTCCAAATTCCTCGATTATTACCAACATTAGACATCCTACGCTCATTCCAACCTCGTCCTTCCACATTATCCCTATTTCTCGAACCCCGTATTGCCTTGCATGAATATCTTTCCTCAAATTTAGTTAAGACTTCCAACAATTGAAACGTTTTTTCTGGCTTTCACACTTCCACATAATCCTGGACTTGTGGTTCAAGTCTAACAAAAATATGATCTACCAGAGCTTTCTCTGACATCCCTAGTTCTAACTTTTTTTGTAATTTTAATAAATCATAAGCAAAATCCTTCGTCCCCTGGTTCTGTCTCTGTTGCGACGCATGAAAACGTGTCTCTAAATCTTTCCTATTTTGAATTGCAGGGAATGCTTTCGACAAAGCTGCTTTCAGCTGCACGAAGTCCGTGGCGGTATTCTGTACTAACGCTGATCCGAATATCTGATACCAATCTAGGGCTCTTCCCAGGAGAGATGACCTTTCAAATAACCTCACGATAAATCACTGGGTATCTCAAGTAATTTGATTTGGATGCTCCTCACCTTGTTGAGTTAAAACTGCTCCCATACCTGCGTTTGAAGCGTCCGTTTGAACAAAATGAATTCTCGTTCAAAATTTGGCGCGTACAAGACGGGCTTATCAATTAGTTTCCCTTTTAGTTCTCGAAATGCGTTTTCACACTCGGTCGTCCACTTAATTTCTCCCTTCTTTGCTCTTCCCTTCAACGCATCCGTCAAAGGAGCAGCGATTACCGAGAACAGATTTATATATTTTTGGTAATAACCCGCTATACCTAAGAAAGCACGTATTTGGGTTTTCGTGCGAGGGGTAGGGAACTCTAGAACAGCCTGAACTTTGATCTCGGAAGGGGTGCGAAAACCCTGACCCACAATGTGACCCAAAAATTTGACATTTTGTTGCGCAAACTTACACTTTGAAGGTTTTATCGTTAACTTAGCTCTCTTTATTCTCTGCAGAACCGTTTCCATATGTTTAATGTGCGACTCCCAAGTATCTGAGAAAATTGCGATATCGTCTAGATACGGGACAACGAAATCCTCTAGTCCGTTAAGTAATTCAGCCATGAGTTTACTAAAGAAATATGGAGCATTCTTTAATCCGAAACTCATCCTTAGGGGTCTGTATGTACCAAAGCTAGTACAGAAGGCTGCGTATCGCTGTGCAGTTTTACTCAAAGGTATTTGCCAATATCCCTTAGATAGGTCTAAGACGGTAATAAATTTAGCCGCCGATACTTTTTCTACACGTTCTTCGATATTCGGAAGAGGAAAATATTCCGTTCTAATGATCCCGTTTAATTTCCTGTAATCTATACATGGACGAGGTTCTTTCCCAGCTACCTCAACGAGATCACCCTCTTCTTCCGGTTCCATCCAATGTTCCATTACTAACGTCTCTGGGGTTCGCAAATTTTTCCCATACACCAACTCTGACGGTGTATACCCTGTACTTTCGTGAGATACAGTTCGTAACGCTAAAAGAATTGACGGAAGATGTTTGTCCCATTCGGAGCCTGCATCTAAACATAAGACTCGTAAGAGTCGTTTCAACGTTCGATGAAATCGCTCAACAGGGTTACTCTGTGGATGATACACAGAACTATTCCTGACAAGTATTCCGAATCTTTCAAAAAACTCGGTAGTCAGAGCACTAGTAAAAGAAGTACCCTGGTCACATTGTATTTCACAGGGAAACCCCATCCGACTAAAGATGTTTAACAGCGCATCTGTGACACTAACGGAACTAATATCAGACACCGGAATAGCTTCAGGGAATTTTGATGACATGCAAATGGCCGTGATAAGATATCGATTCCCTTTAGATGTGATCGGGAGAGGCCCACATGCATCAATATTTAGCTTAGTAAAAACCTCCTGAATAACAGGGACCAATTTTAGTGGAGCTTTCTTTTTATCATTGGGCTTCCCAGCCCTCTGACACTGATCGCAAGTTTTTACAAACCGTTCCATATCTCTATAGCAATTCGGCCAGTAAAAATATCGGTTTAATTTGTCTTTGGATTTCGTAATTCCCCGGTGTGCAGATGTTCCCTCATGACACAAGGATTTAATGGGGTCGCGCAACTCTTCCGGCACTACTATTAACTTCACCACGTTACCTAACTTATCTTCTCGATTTTTGACCAATAATTCCTTCTCTAGCGAATAAACCTGATTGGTAACCTGCAATTGACTGGCTGCCTGTTCGTATAAGGATTTAATCTCCTCGCTATTTTTTTGAGCATTGATTAAATTTTCTCGCGTAACCCTTAGCAGCGCTAATTCCGGAACATATTCCTGGAGTGCAGGTATTAAAATTTCGTCCTCTGCATTCGAAGAAACAATTATAGCCTCATCTTCCCCTTTTTTAGCATCACCACTATCTATTCCCCTTTCTTCTCTAGCCGCTTTGACTTGAGACCTTGTTTGGACAGCATTCAATATTTCGACTGGCAGGAAATTATAGCCTAAATTTCCTTTTATTAGCTCGGCCGTTTTATTTCCAAGCAAATATCGACCGTGTTGATTTAAGTGATTTCCACAAACCGCTGCCTTAGTTTGCACCGTTCCAAAATTTCCGGAAATTTCCACGACCGCCAAAGGTAAACAAACTAATTCTGGGCTTAACGGTTGTTTTACCCAAACATTTTCACCAGAGAAAGAAGAAGGGTTTATGTATTTTGCACATACTAAATCTATTGTCGCTCCCGTAACTCTAAGAATGTCTATCTCGTGACCATTCACAGAGCTCTTTGTTGTATATGAATTAAAAAAATCCGAGTTTTCATTTCCTTCAATATTATTGAGAACTTCCGTCGTTTTGTTTTTTTATTAATTTAGGGCAAACGGCTTTTATATGTCCGGGCATATTGCAATGATAACATCTCTGTATCACGCGTTTTTCAAAAGAGTTCTCTCTCTAGTACTCTCCGGAACAGAAGCTCCTAATCTGGGGGAAGTTTTCCCAAATCTATTTTCTATTTCCTTGACCCCTGAGTATGTCAAAATTTTATCATTCCTGCCCAACCTATCCATGTATTTCGAATTTACCTTTCGGACGTCCTCATAATTATCAAAGAGTTCTGCTATTTGAGTAGCTGATTTATGGTTTGCCCAATTATCTAAAAAATAATCTTTAATATTAGCATCGACGCGTTTTTTTAATTGATCTACCACCATTAGATCTTTAAGACCTTGAAACGTATTTATTTCTATATATATATATATATATATATAAGCCAATCAGCCACTCATCTAGATAATTCGTAATTTCAAAAGTGAAATCCTTCTAGGTGCTATCGGATTTTTTCTGGTGTTGGACAAATTTTTGCCGAAAGACCTCCGGACTTAACTTGAATCTTTTAAGTAATAATTTCTTTACATAATCGTAATTTTCGGCTGGTTCCTCCGATTCGCGAGCAATAAATTGCACGATCTCTAGGGGTAACAAACCCAATAATTGCCCCACCCACTCTTTCTTTTCTATTGACGCCCTTTTAGCCTGGCGTTCAAAGATCACTAGATATAAACTAATATCTGACTGCTTAGGATCGAAATCTGGGATCAATTTTTTTAAGTTTAAATTAGAGGTTACAGAACATGCATTTGTAGAATCGTTTGATTCATCGTTTACCCTAAATCCGGATTCTATTTTAAACCTTTCTAAATCAAATTTCAGCTGTAATTCTTTCTCTTTTAATGCCTGCTCCTTTACTAAATCCTCCAATCTCATTTTTTCAGCCCTTTCTAATCTCTAATCTCATTTTTTCAGCCCTTTCTAACTCTTCCAATCTCATTTTTTCAGCCCTTTCTAACTCTTCCAATCTCATTTTTTCAGCACTTTCTAACTCCTCCAATCTTTTTCCGTTTGCAATGATAGGCTCATACAAATTTTTAACAAATTTGTCTTCATAACCTTCACTGTTAGTGATTGCAATTTTTATGCTAGGGACAGTCATATTTAAATTGGCATTTATTCCTAATTCCTCAGCAAGTTGCAACATGTCTTGCTTTTTCCCTTTACCAAGGAAAGCCATTTTTTAAACAATATCAAATAAATGTCACGCTAAATTTTGCACTATTGTTACTATTCTCTATTAATACAATAACACTGGTCCCATGCATACACAGAAATACACAAAGAAAAACTTAACGCTAAAAATAATCAAAATCATTCAAGAGACTTAAAACACAATAAATCTTAAGCTAAAATTGCACACAATGCTTGAAATACAATTACAATTCTCTAGAAACAAAATAACACTGTTCCCATGCAAGAAAAAACACTAAGTATTTCAAAATTTGTAAAAAACACTTTAACCAAAATTCCTAATACAATATGCAGTTTGCAACTCAAAAATATAACAGTACTCAACCATTTGAAGTACTCAGCTTGCTGTCAGAAGCAAATTATGTGCAGTAATGGCACTAGTGGTTTTGAACTCTTCCGTGTGAACAATGGTCCTTTTGACCAATCTTGAATCTTTCACTCTTAACAATAAGTGTGGTCAGTTTGACCAGCCTTGAATTCACTCGTGGCACGGCTTCAAAGATGAATTCGATCGCAGCACGGTTTCCGAAAATCGCTATTCCTTCGGACTCTCTCTCTCTCTCTCTCTCTCTCTCGCCGTTAACACTATAGATTAGTTTGATCTTCTTTGAGCAGGACGCTCTTTTTCTCCGAAGCTGAATTCAATTGCAGCACGGCCTCCGAAAATCGCTTTCCCCTCGGGCACTGTGGCCGTAAACACTATAGATCAGTTTGATCTTCTTTATATAAGCAGGACGCTCTTTTTCTCCCTGCGTTGCGGTCCGTCCGTAAAAGCCCAAAATTTCCTCCTCTCACGGGTCCTGAATGCTAACTTTTTATCCCAAAGCGCTGCCACCAAAACTCTAAGCTGTAACGTTTGAAAGAATAATGGTAGCGTATTCTTGGTTAATTAAAATATGGAATTTATTTACGTCACAGCTATTGAAAATTATTTACTAAATGATACATTAAAGTTATTAAAGTTAATTATAGATTGTTAAAGTCCAATATTTTGTGAGAGGAGGATCCGTTGGTCACCGCTCTCGTGCAAGTTCAAAGCATCTCTCCCCTCATCTTCCGGTCGACGAGCTAGATTCCTCGCGGGGGTCAAACAGGGGTTGCGCTGCACCTGCAGATGCACGTGTGGGTGTCGGGTCCACAAAGAAAGCCGACTAGATGTTGATGTTTTCGAGAAGTGACGTTACAACCTTTATTAATTTCCTTTTAACGTACAAATGAATATTTTGTTGCATAAGCTTTTGCTTGAATTACAGCTTTTAATCTTCTGGGCATAGATTCTACCAGTGTTTCATGATTTCAACAGAAAGTTTAGGCCATTCTTCTCTCAGAACCCTCTTGAGAACTTCCTTGCTTGTGATTTCGTGCTCATGTACAAATTTTCTATGACGTTTAGGTCTGGAGTGTGTAATTGCTTCCTGAAATGGTACAGCAAGTATAACTGCACAATATTCACTGTATGCTTGGGGTTGTTGTCCTGCTGGAATATGAAGCCTGGCCCAAGCCCCAACTTACTGGCACTTTTTTCCCAAGTTATCCTTTAAAATCCCCAAATATACATGTTTGTCCATAATACCATCAATAAAAGCAAGCTCTCCAACTCCTCCAGCCAACATACAACCCAAAACGAGGACAGACCCATCCCCGAACTTGACTCTCTTAATGGTGTTCTTAGGTGCCAGTGCTTTCCCAGCTTCTCTCCATATTTTAAATCGTCCATCGCTACCGTAAAGATTAAACTTACTTTCATCAGAAAATATTACAGTGTTCCAGAAAGAAATAGGCTTTAAACGATGTTCTTTGGCGAAAATCACTCTATTTTGTCTATTCACATACTAGATGAGTGGCTTTCGTATTGGTGTACGGCTATGAAACCCATATTGGTGAAGGTTACGTCTAATTGTTTCATCTGAGATATTTTCCCCGATTGTAGAGGACATCGATAAAGCTAGTTTAGAGGCACCCATCCTCGGATCTTTCTTTACTGAGTGAATGTGATCTTCCTCTTCGCTGTAGTACTCAGTATTTCTTTACGTCCTCTTCCAGGAATATTGGCCACAAATCCAGTTTTTTTTATACTTCTGTAGAATTTTTTGGACGCAACTATGAGTTACACCAATCAACGAAGCGATTTCTCGAAGAGATTTGCCCTCTTTCGACCATTTTACAACCAATAAACGTTCAGATTCAGTAGTTTCTCTACGAGAGCTCATTTTACGATTTTTTAAGTGAAAAAAATACTATTTAAAAGCATTGAAGTGCAATAGCACGTGTTATAAGCAGCAGCTACTCCTAAAATTTTTTAAAGAAAATTTGAAACTAAAAAAAGTGGTGGCAAAATTTACAAATATAAGAAGTGTATACTCAATTTTGTGGCATGTTTTTCTATCTTTTCTTCGAAGCGCTTAACTTTTTTCGTAATAAATAAGTTAACTATAAAATTGGTGTTATTATAGGATGGTAAAGATGAGGTTAAAGTATCTAGGATACAAAAATTATCTTTTTTAAATCAATATTTAATTTGTAATTGGAAGAAGTCTAAAAGTTTTAGAGGTGTATATATTCAATTTTGTGGCTCACTGTATATATCTGTGTAGCTTCTTCCACGAAAGATCACCGCAATAGAGAGGTTTCCCTGAAAATTTCTTTTGCAACATATCGCAAAATTTTTCTAACGAATTCTATTTTACTTTAAAAAAGGTTTGTCAAAAAAAGAAAAAAAATTCATTGACAACAGTTTCTCAAAAATTGTGACCGAATCAAAAATAATTACATTTTTTTTAATCATTTAAGTTAAGAGTTTTTCCCAATTTCATTTCGTTCAATTCAGGTAAGTGGAAAAACTTTTGAGGAAAAAATCAATAATTTATTTTTTTTCACATAGCAAACACTATATTATAAGTTTAAATAACTTTATAATGAATCATATTGTTACGAATTTTGTGTAAATAATTTGTATTTGAGTGTTTAATGCAGTTATATTTCCCCCACCTCAACTCAGGACCCCATAGAAACTAATAATAACTTTTCAGATTTAGAACAGGATGTCGAACATCCACTTTCGACCGAAAAGCAAGTAACTACTGAAGTAGTTACCCCCAAGAAGACGCTCCTCGACCCTATCATGCTAAAAATTAAAAGGAATTTCAAAGACCAAATTAAATGCATCTCTGAAAAATTCCCTCAAATACGCAATAGAATAGCCAACGATGTAGTAAAAATGTTCACTAATGATCCCGAAGAATAAAGAACCCTTATCCACTTTTTGGAGTCGGATAAGGAATTCGAATTCAACGTAATTAATCGCAAAGTAGTTAAACCAATTAAAGCCGTTATTAAAGGTCTCCCTAGTTCCTCAAAAATAAATGATATCACGAACGATTTAGCTAATGTAGGACTTCAAATAGAAAGCTGTACGCAGCTCATCTCTAAAAGAACCAAAAAACCCCTCCCCTATTTTCTAGTAATTCTCCCACGAAATGATAAAAATAGTAAAATTTTTGATATAGCAAACTTGGATTATTTACAGGTGAAAGTTGAAGGTTACCTCGTTAGAGGAATAACCCAATGCTTCAACTGTAATAACTTTTACCACACAGCCGCGAACTGCTACTTGAAGCCGAGATGTTTAAAGTGCGGAAAAGAGCACGCCACCAGGAATTGTCTCATTAAAGAACGACAATTAAACCCATTTTGTATCTACTGCCAGGACTTTGGTCACTCGGCATGTTATATAAAATGTCCCAAATTCCCCCAGCCTAAGAAAGGAACCGCTTTTTCTGACCCGAATAAAAAGAAAAATTTCTCAAGTAAATAAACTAAAGAGCGAATTTCCTTCGCTAACGTTGTTAGTGGGGAAAACTCCAGTCAAACCCCTCCCGAAAATAAAAAGGAAGACCCCCCCATGGATTCCTTAGCCAAAATAACAATAGCTCCGATTTAACTCAAGCTTTGGAACTTTTTAATATAATCTCAAGCCCAGTAAAGAAAAATCCTAAAATTCTCGACCTTCTCTCAAAATTTAAAACTTCAAACTCCGACGAAGAAAAAACCTGCCTACTGGCAGAAGCAATAATGAACAAAGTTTAAATTTCCCTACTCTTATTTATTTCTACCTTAAATTTCTCTCCTAAATATTTTAAAATTCTCCCTTTATTATTTATCAAAATTCTCTTTTATTCCAAATTTTTAAAGTAATTTTTCTATCGCAAAGTTCATGAATTCATTCTTAAAAGCTCACTTCCAACCTCCAATCAAAGATAACCTCCATAGATGATGTCTCCTGCACTCCCATTGGACCTCCTTCCGAAGACACGCCCTCCTCTTCTAATCCAAGTTTCCAACACCATGAACATCACAGTACCAGATAGAGGGTTGAAGGCTGATGGTTGCAGCCGAGGTACCTCTACTCAAAATCAACCTCAAATCAACGGCGATCAGTCTTGATTAAGCCAGCGAGTAGTGAAGATCGTTTTGACTAGCGATTAGCTCGTCTGTGCTTGTGAATAATCTTTACGTACGTGTATTTATAAACACTGGTAAATGTGTTTGATTGCTGTCGAAGGTGTGAAGCCCTTCGGATATTTACCCTGTGAATATTGCTGCTGAATCCTGTATTTAAAGGATTGATTTTCGATAATAAATTCACATCCCTCTTAAAGAACTGCTTATTTTATTTGTGATTGTTTTGCATAAAATCCTCGAATCCGGATCTACGTAACAATATATATGTAGTTAAAACATGTTAAAATACACTAGTGAAAAATTAAATCCCAACAATAAGAAGAAATTAGTTTAGAAGAATGAAATACAGGCAAATAATTTATCTGGCCAACATTTTTCAAGATGAAAGATTAAAGTGAGTGAGAAAAAACCATTTCAAATGAGAAATAGGTATTCATTAATAATCACTGTACTCACCCTGGTTTTTCATGCAAGCATGCAAATGTGTATACATTGAGTAACATAGGTTTCGTATGCCAGTTTGTGGGATGGAGTTCTAAATCTGTATCACTTTCTCAGTCAAATCAGAAACGATCCATGGTGATTTTAGATGACTCTGGACGTTTTATTCAATAATATCCCAAATGTTCTCGATAAGAAAACGATTTGGTGATTACGAAGATCAATGCAACTCGTCAACACTATTTACAGCACGTTGGGTGACAGCAGCAATACGAGGAAGAGTATTATCCAGCGAAAAAAAAATGCCCAATTATGAAGAATACCAGGGTAAATGCTTCAACAAGCAGTCTGACGAACACAGATTTTGTCAGTGCTTGAGATAATGATGAAAACACTCCAGCTGTTATAGGAAATTACTTACTAAACCATAATTCTAAGTATAAGAAAATGTGTCCTCGCCACAGACCTTGGTTTTAAGTGACCACCTGGCCTCCTTGTAACCGATATACAGACATCAATGGTACTAAGACAGAATTGGCTACCATCTGAGAGAGCGAGCACAACTAATCTCCTCTCGCTCTCAATAACCTCTAGCTAAATACATTGAAGTAACAGGTATTTGTAATTAGGAGTTATTAGCGTGATGACAAGAAAACTGCAAGACATGTGGCTCGAAGTTATCCCTCATGCAATTGATTTATTACGGTTTGCTGAGTCCCTCTGATGACGACAGGAACTCGAATTTCTGTTGCAGATATAGTACGATATGCCACAGCAATGACGTAAATACAGTGGATTTTCCCTTTTGGTAGTGATATGAGTGCAGCTTAATCCCGATTTGCTTGAAGCAAAACCTCCCATGACTACTTCTGTCAGCAATCAGTCACACAGCATATATGCCTGCCAAGTATTTTTGCAATATCGTGTGAAAAGAAAATACATATTCTCATAACTCTATTACATAGCCTCGTTGAAACTCAGTATAGGCCCATACTGCCTTCTTTGTCTCCTGATTGCATGCTTGACTCACATTTAGCTCACAATAGCTAATTCAAAAGATAAATAACATTCACAAAGTTAACACTGCGTTTTTAAGGAAAAGCCGATTTGCATGCTCATATCGGCATTACTCTTTTACCTCTATTTGTTTACAACGAAATTTGAACTTTTTTCACATGTGCAAACATGACTCCCCCAAATCGTTTATCTATCTCAACCAGTAGCGCACACAAAAATGTTTCAAGGGGGGGCCAGTGTCGAAAGCCCACCATTTTGGTATCATGCTCCAGTACGCCGCCCAATATATTCTTTTGATTTTGTTGATTTTCGGGAACAAAAACAATACAAAATTAACTAATGAATAAATAATCAGCATTAATTAATAAAATTAATTATTAATAACAAGTTCAAATTAAATTTTACGTAATATATACATAGGATTATAGCCAATCGAAAAAAAATTCAAGGGCTATGGGGGGATGCAGACCCCTAGGACACCCCCTTGTGTGCGCCACTGATCTCAACTCCTTCTTGGAGTTGGAATTTTATTTTCTGTCAATGTATGGTACAAAATGTAGCTTGTAAATTTCTATATGTTAACCACGAAACATTTTCTGATGTTTTTATGTGATTAATTTTCGGGACGAAGAATGTAGGGCGAAAGTAGAATATTTAATCGAAGCCGAGAATGTTATGTCGTACGTCCTTTGGCTGTTTATAATTTTCTTTGTGAGAATAACACCGTTGCATTTTTTCCATAATTTTTGTAATAAATGTAAAAAAAAAATGGCATTTGTTTCCAAATATTTTATAATTTAACTAAATTTAGACAAAAATGGGTCTGATATATATTTTTAAAAGCATAGTTTATAATTTAAAGTAATGTAAAATTAACTTAAATGAAGCATTAGTGAGGTAATCGGTAAAATTTAAATAAAATGACTCAGTTAATCAAACCTTAGTTTTTTTGCCACTAATTGATACTTTGCTTGTCTTATAATTATCAGTTTATAGAATTTTGAATTGATTTTTACCTGTATATAACGGGTTTAATTCACCCAGTTCCTCGCATTTTTTTGTAGGTGCAAAATGAATTAAACTAATATGCATACACACACATATATTGGGTTATACATAATTCCCTCCAGGGTTTCGAAGAACTTTAACAAAAAAACTAAGGTGTGTAACTAAGATAAGTAAATAAAACTTGAGAATTGTTCCTGTATTCTTTCAAATGCTCTTTTTCGCGATATTCGTCTCAGTTTTTTTTACTATAGAGTTTCAAAACCTAAGAGGGAATTATAAGAAACCCTGTTAACACACATAACACACGAAGTTTTATGTGTGTTCTCAATAATTATTTCCCATTTATTTCTAAAAAAAGATTCCATAATATTAGTTACTAAACATTTTTTTTTTGCTGAGAATCATAGAAGATAACGATAAATTAGTTAAAAAGTAATAAATTTAAAGTTATGCTTCTTAGCAAAAAAGTTCTTAAAACTCATATTCTCTACGCTACCGACAGGAGCTATTTGGTAAAAAAAAATTCCTTTACATTGAAGACTTATTAGAAAAAAAATGTTTTTAATAAATATTTGCTATTTTAAGGGTAAAAAAAATTAACCATTCATATTATATCTGATTATTAAAGAAGGAAACTCCTTAAATTATTTTTTGGGTTGAATAAACATTGTATTTTAAGTTACACGAGGATTCTTCGCGATGGAGCTCTTAAATTTCAGATGTTCGTAAAGTTAGGAGGAAATCTAAGCCAGTATCGTAACCTTCCTTCTATCATGTAGCCACTGATTCCATTTATTATGAGCCAATCTTTTTTACTTCTTACGATAAATCTGTAGCAGAATCGCGCGCGCGGGATTTGAGTTCGAAGCTGGAAGTGAATATCGCCAGCCACTCATCTCTACACCACAAACATGCCCCTACATACCCCAGGACAATAAGTAAAATGAAAAAGTTAAATTTCTGGTGAAATTGCAATACAATGTTACAAAAAATTAATTAATTATTATTTAAAAAATTTTGATAATAAAAACAAAATACTATTACAATAAGAAAATGTAACACGTTTTTTAACATGGTACATTCCTTGAAAAAATGGCATAAAAAACGAAACAAAAAAATTTTATTGTAAAAAGATGCTTTCGTGCTATCCAAAAACTATACAAGATAAAAAAAATGTTACTCAATTCGAAAATCCATAAAAATTGGAATAATAAAAATAATTTTTATTATTATTCCAATTTTTATGTATTTAACATTTTATGCGCATTAATATTAATATCAAATTCATATATATATTATATTTTCATATTCATA